>BDJD01006454.1:47761-61709 GCA_002564525.1 Rosa multiflora | reverse complement strand
CTGCACTAATGAATAAAGTCTGGAATTTAAATCTTCACTACAACAAAAACCGCATCAGACAACACACTTCACACAACTGCAAACTTTTTAACTGTCGTCTGATACTTTGGGACAACAAAATAAATTATTATGTTGTCTGAATTTTTGAATCAGACAACAGTTGTTACATTCCTGTTGTGCAATTATAAATCAGATTGATTGTTTTTCTGATGTTGTTTGAATCAATCAATTCAGACAACAGTTATTTCATTTATGTTGTCCAAGGTTGATTAACACAATAGTTGAGAGAATATGTTGTCTAATTATTTTTAATCACATAATAGTTGAGAAAATATGTTGTCTGATTGTTTTTAATCACACAATAGTTTTTACTTCTCTATTGTGCAACCATTATTCAGACAATGGTGGCATTTTGATGTTGTTTGAGTAATTTAATTCAGACAATAGTTTTTCTATGTCTGTTCTGCGATTATTATTCAGATAATGTTAGTATTTGATGTTGTTTGACTGTATCTTCAGACAATAGTTTTTTTTATCTGTTGTGCAATTATTATTCATATAGTGCTAGTATTTGATTTTGTCTGACTATATATTCAGACTATAGTTCTATGTTTGTTGTGCAACTCTCCTTCAGACCATGACTTTCTATGTTTCTGTTGTCTAAGTTTTTAAACGCTGCTGCCCTAATTGAATTCACACACTTAGCCAAAATTCAATTTTTCAACTCCCTATATTTCGATGAATTGCACGGCGTTGTTTTCACACTTCGCGTATATATGTTTGGGGGTTGAATTTCATCACTGTCAGTCATTAATGACAGAAATGGGATTCCTTAAGGTGCAGGTCCCGCCATTACTTTTTAAGGAAAAATATTTCTCACAGACGGCGCCACTTGTTTGTGATGAAAAATTTCGTAGAGGATTGTAACTCACCAATGAATACGTACTGGAGCGGGAGCTGACAAAAAATGATCAAGAAGCTTCCTTTGAGCGTTGACTGATGTTTGACTATCGGCTCAAAGACGAGGGGCCGCCTAAATCAGTACATTTCTTAGTCGAGTGTAGCAAAACAAGTCGGAATGAGATGGTTTACTTGGACATCAGGCCGCCTTTATATAGGCAATGACTTACTTGGGGGACAAGCCGCCATTATTCCCGCCTTTATGGAGGCAATTACTTACATACTTATGACGATGATTAATGCTGCACTAATGGCGGTTAATCATGACACATTTACGACGGTCATTCATCGTGCATTCATAGTTTTTTTTTTAAAAGAAAAAAGAAAAAAGAGGATCAAAGGATTTCACTCATTCCCCATGATGACTCGAACCCAGGATCTTGATCTTAGGTAGTGGGTGCTCTAACCACTGAGCTAACACCAAATCGTCGTGCATTCATAGTTGTAATCATTGCGCGTAGTTGTTATCGTAGTTAAAACAGTAATAATTGCCTCTTTTATGACCAACATTTATCACCATACTAACTATGGAGTTAATTGCCTTAATTGCAAGTCTAGTGGTAGTTGACCACTCCCACTGACAGTAAGCATACTCAAAGGATGTCTAAGGACTGTTATATCAAGTGGTACCCTCCCTTGGAAAATTTCGTTAAACTAAATTTTGACGGATCAGTTAAGAATGGTAAGGCTACCATTGGGTTTGTTATTCGTAATTCTGATGCTAATCCTATTGTTGCTGCTTGTAGGGTTATTTGACAGAACCCAACCCAAGTTTCACCCCGAAACCCAGATACAAGCCTGTGGGGCCCACTTCAGGTGAAATCCTACTGAAAAATCGGCAAAACCTCCCCTAAAATAGGCTACCCAAAATTTCACAAAACCTGGACATGATTAATAATAAGCTCCTACTCACATGCACAATCCAATATTTACATTCCACGTGTATAAGCTACATTCAGGAAGTACGGATTCCACATTAACTTCAATACAATAACAGATTCTCAAACATTAGCATTCCCCAAATTAAAAAGGTTATCAGAGCAGTTCTACATAACTAAGCCGATATCATACAAGGTAGGTTAAGTATTAACCTACAGTCAAAATGGAAGCGCTGACTCCAATGCCTCAAGTTCCTGGACGCGATCTCAGCCAATCTGAAATCTGGGCATTTGAAAACGAAGGGCCAAGGGAAAACATTTAAAAACCGTTAGAGTGAGTGGACAAAATTGAAACAAGTTATGAAACAATTAATTGAATGCTTCCCCATTTCTCTTGTTAACAAAACCAACATGCAGCGAGATTTCACAACGTTTCCAACTCAGTCTTTTTATTTCCTTTTTGAAATATGTTTTTTAAGAAACCTTATTCGATGACCAGAGAGGACTGCTGGCTAGTCATCTCATGCCATCTGGAGGGGACTGCTGCCCAGATGACTCATCGGAAGGGACTGCCGACCAGATTTAGGAGGTGGTGATTAGAAGGGACTGCCGACCAACTACCTTATGTCACCTGGAAGCGACTGCCGACCGGGATGTAGTCTGGAAGGGACTGTCGACCAGACTATTACCTAGAAGGGACTGCCGACTAGGTAATGTACGCATGCGCCGAAGATAGCCTCCTTGCCAACTCCTTTCTTTAAATCCATTTCTTTCCATAAAACCACATTTACTCAAATAGTATTCCATTAAAAACTTAATAACGTGCTGCATGCATTATTTAAATAAAATAAAAGTCCACTCATAGGTGAGTCTCGCAGCTAACCCTGCTGCCTGCCCGTGTCCTCCTTGCTCGAGGGATCAGTACGTCATGCAACAGCAACTAAAATCAAGCAGAAATGGCCGGAAAAATCAAACAAAAACCAAGAACTCGACAGTTACTGTTCACACTCTCCAACACCTTCAAATCTTCCTCCACCGATCAAAACAAGATGACTAGGTAGAGAAGGAGGAGAGAATCACGCCATGCCAAGCGGTTCGTCCTGAGGTGGCCGGACGGCGACGAAATCGCCAGAAAACCAGAAACGGCAAAAAGGAGAAGAAATGAGGAGGGGGAGGTCGGGTCTGTCCCGATTTGGCAGCTTTTACTTTTCTCTCCTATATCCCAAAATGAAAATTCTTTTAAAAATAACCACTATGAATAGTAACTTCCCTTTTTTGGTCACAACTTTCCCGATATAACTCCGATTAACACAAACTACGTATCCATGAACTCGATTTTTCGTATACTACGGCATTCTCAAAGAAATTCCCAACTTAACAGACAAAATAGAAAGTCAACTCCTCGGTCAAAACCGGTAAATGTAACTAATAAATTTTTCAGGGGACATAACATTATTGGTTCGATAAACAGTTTGATAGCTTAGGCAACATCATTAAGGGAAGGCTTATACACATCATATTTACAGAACTTGCGTTAGATGATTGTGGAAGCTGACTCCAACACATTAATTGATTATATTATGGGAAGGCTACTGTGCCATGACAACTCAAGACGATAATTAAGGATATTATACAGATTGTACAAAGCTTACAAAATATAATATTTAGGCATGTATTTAGAGAAGCTAATTTTGTGGCTAATCATTTGGCTAGTTTGGCATATAAACATCATAGTCCTAGGATTTGGTTTTCTTGTTTGCCCCTTTTCGTGTGCTTAGCGTTCCATTTGGATCAGATAGGAGGGGGTGTGGTTAGAGGTTTTTCTTTTGTTGTGTACTGTATTTCTGTCATAAAAAAGAAGATGATGATAAAAAATCTCTAATTATTTTTAGTTAAACTTTTTTAGAACAACGCTAAGCCTAGAGTTCTGTGATAGCAGCGGCTTTTGCTTGACCATGCTCAGAGCCATTTCCTGTTAGGTGAGATTGTTGGCGTCGACCTTTTGGTGGTTAGTGACGATCGACATGTTAGAAAGTAGAGCAGAACTAGTAATGCTATTTCAGGCTAGTGCAGTGGTTTCGGGTCAGACTCTGGTGAAGCAGCGACTACATGATTTCGTGGTAGTTGTGGGTGTCGAAGGGATAGTCTTTGATCTCCCTGATTCTGATCGGCTCAGCATTTTGCTGAAGCAACAATTTCAGGGGGCGAGGCGGTGAGCTTATGTTTAACATACATATGGTGCGACCAACAATCAAGGTAGGTATCAGGTTGCTGATATATTTTGGTCGGGTGGTTTAGTCACATGGCTGACTGGGGTGGTCGCCCACTGGATCTGGAGGCTTTGATAGTGGCATAAGAGGCGGTATAAGTCAATGACCTCCTGGGCTATTGGTTGTGGGATGTGCGGGTTCAACTTTGTTTGGGCCCATGTGATTGGTCTGGTTCTCTGGAGAACTAGGCCAGGCAGGAGGGTCACTTGACACCCTTATCCATTACTTAGTACTTTGGGTTGGTCTGGCCCAAGAGTTTGACCTACTTGGGCAATTTTGGGGCCTTTTATGGTCTTTAAGGGCTAGTTTCAATTCAGATCATGATTCTGGTGGAATTGGTAATTATCTCAAGTTTGACCGGTGTCCTTTAGCGACTTATGCATAAAGATTTGGTTCATATTTATTTACTAGGAAGCAGCATTCTGTTTCGTAGCACAATTGAGTGTAGGTGGATGGACTGCTAATCGATGATTTAGTCCTGGAAGACAAGAAGTTATTCCTTGTTTATAGGTTTTTTTGAAAAGCGAGCTCAAATAGATTTGTAATTAGTATGCAGTGCTTAGATAGGAACTTGGTTGTTATCCTGCCAATTTTTTTGTCTTTAAAAGTGCTTATATACTTTGGCCTTTTGGCTGTTGATATAATGATGTCAACTTCTATTAAAAAAAAATTATTTAAGAAGATTATTATGTTACGTGAACTGTGAACTATGTAGTCACACACAGAAAAAAACAAAAAAAGTCCAAATTACTCTAAATTTCGTAAGCCTTTTGAGAACGAGGAAAGAAATGGTTGGCTTTGTTTGACCTCATCCATAATGCTACAAATTTTAAATTTGCAACATAGAAAATAACTGAGTCAAAATAGAATTACGATACCAGTAAAAAAGGTAAAACATTAAAAACAAAAAAATTAGGGAGGAGAAGCATTGCGGTGATTAACTGGGGATCCACCCTAATCCGTCGGTTACAAATTTAATGTGATTTAACTTTCGGTTACGAGAATCTTACTTAAGAAAAAATAAAAATACGATTCGCACACCCATTTTCTCTATTTACACATCCCCTTTATTTTTCCATTACTACCCTTTCTATTATTTATTATTTTATACAATTTTTTTTTTACAAATTACCCTAACTACCCTTTCTTGTAATTATGTTTCTTTTTCTTTTTTCTATTTGGCAAGTCAATCATGAATTAAACATCATTACACAATAAACTAATTTTTGTATCGTGAATGTCATTGTTGATTTAGGAAAAAAAAATGATGGGCATGACAAAGTGCAATCTATAAAAAATTATGCAATTAGTGTGGCAAAGTTTAGGGTTTAGATGAAAAATCACGATGTAACTGATATTGAGGATTTAGATATGTCATGATTGCTATACAAAACTGAAGAAATGTATAAGCATATCACTTAAACTAAATGAGATCCAAAACCTCTCATATCTGATTAAGCAATGTTGATTCAAGATACCATTATGAGTGACAAAGCATTATGCAGAGTGATGATATAACTAAAGTCAAAATGAAATCAAAGCGTCAATAATTTTAAAATTATCAATCAATTCAAGTCAAAACCATGATTAGCAAGTAAGTCATACCAAAATCAAACTAAGACGAACAAAATGCACAAATTTAAAGCTCCCATTCCACCAAATCGCTGAGAAATTGATCTTTTTAGCGGAGAGCGATTAATTGAAATATACCAAATAATTTTAGTAGAATATTATCAGGAATGAGTGATAGGGGCTCGAATGATAACTAAACTCATATTTTTCTTCTATGTCTCTATCGCAAATCAAATGTAAAATTTTCTCCAAAGATGGGTCTAAGATTACTTGTTCTACCATAATTAAACTTCAAAGCATCATGTTAGAGAGATAGAATGACTATGCTAGAGAAGTTTTTGATGGAAAAGAAAAGAGAAAATTGTAAAGAGTCTTGAAGTTCTTTGTGTTTGCGGGAAAATAAGGGTTTAGAATTTGAGGATGATTGACTTGTCAAAAAGAAAAAAGAGAAAAAGAAACAGAATTGCAAGAGAGGTAGTTAGGATACTTTATTAAAAAAAATTAAATTAAAATAATAAATAATAGAATGAGTGTGTGGATAGAGAAAATTAGTGTACAATAGCAGCGGCACCCAAAATAAAAAGATGGATTTTATTATAAGCGCCAAGTTCCAAATTGCGCGCGAAAATATTATTATTAATTTAAAAAATTACACAAGTTCCAATAAACACAGACTGAGAGGCACGTGCAACCTAGGAGGATTTCCCGCTGGCTATTAACGCCCTCGAGCGGACGGTCAGGATTTACGGAGCTATTAGCGTCATCGCAAAACGGCTTTCCTGTAGTGGGGCCCACCTCCATTTAAAAACACAGTTCGTCAGGTGGTTTCTGCATGCGACACGTCGGATTTCAAAGTCAAAAAAGCACTTTCTCCCCTTCTCGTTATTGGAAGTTCTTGCGAGATCATAAATTTTCAGGCGGTGAGGTTTTCGGGGTAAAATATCAGAAGCAGACTCCTATACTTTGTGATTTATGTCCCCTGCGAGCTCTAACCCAGGGAGGTTGGTGCTATTATCTAAATTATCTTTTCTTTTCTCTTCTTTTCTTTTCTTACGTTGTCCTGACTTCCGTTCATTGCACCAAATCCCACTCTCCCTATATTTAGCAACTTTCCATCTTTCCCTCTCTCTGTTTACTCTCCCCATATCCCAAGCACATTCCTCTTTCTTTCTCCTGAAACAATAACCATCTACAGGTACTAATCATCTTCAAATCCCCCCCTCCTTGTTTTCCATGCCTTGTTTTTCAAATAAATGCCATTCATGTTTCTCGTTGCGGTTGTAATTTTAATCTGTTGTTCATCTCTTCTGTTGCGGTTACGAATCATGCATGATGACGTTGCCAAATTTGAAATAGGGAATCATAAACACTTGGTCTCCCTCTCCTGCGTTATTACACTTGCGCTTTAGAAGCTGGTCACATTTTATGTTTTGCTTCCCATTGTTTGTAATTTTCAGGATATTTGTTTTGTTCATGGTATATAGGTTGGAAATTGCATGCAAATAGTGGAGTGCACGTGACGAGGAGATGAGTGTTCTGATTGTCTGAGCATATTGAGTGCTGATGTGATTCGGGTGTTTTAGGAATTGAGGAACAAGCACATTCAAGGAGAAAACCCGATTCAAAATATTTGTGTTATTTGCATTTGGGTGTTTTTGTTAGGTGGTATGTTGTACAAGTTGTGAGACATGGAAATTGGGTGAAAGCTATGCTGGTAAGCCGGGTTCTGGCCACATGTAAGCAATGGGGTGATGAAGTGTATTCGATCATTTGGTGCGTGAGCATTTACAAAGATGAGCTTAGTGTTTGAAATGGATGCAAAAGAAGATGCTGAAGGACACGAAGAAGGGTGTTCGTCCCCTATTCAGGTTATATCTGAGGAGGCATGCACAGTGGCAGGAGAAGCCCCCAATAACTTGGCCAGTCCGAATATGCCGCCATTGGCACCGGGGAATGGGCATAGGCGGACCCAAAGTGATGTTTTGACCACCAAACAAAGGCGCAGTCATAGCTTTCAGAGATTGAAAAACCAAATGCAGAAGGCTTGGAGATGGGGGACCAATCATGATTCCCGGCTGGCTTTCAATCCTGAGGTTTTGGCAAACCAAAAACGCCAGTGGTATCAGCTTCACTCCAAATCAAAGGTGTGTTCTTTTCTACAATTTGCATTTAGCCTTTATCCATCATGCTGTTACTATAGATTCTTTAGTCATGTTTGAAAGGGGATGGCTGTGTGGCTGGCCTCTGTCACTGTTCAATACATTGTTACTTATCCAGAAAGGAAAAACTGAAGAAAGAATCATACTATTTGAGGGATTCATGCTCTTGAGTTATAGCAAGCATAGGGTTTGTTCTTAGTCTATTGTGTCGTCGAGTTAGTTTTGTTTAAGCTATTTTCTTCTTCAGAGGAAACATCAGTTTCAACCTTTCCTTTTCAGATTTCATGTTCTTAGTTTTATATGTCAACCTTGTCAAAGGGATATATGATATATTAATTGGCTTATCAGACAATGTAGAATCTAATATTGGAAAACCCCCTCCCTCTCGTTACTGCCTGTAATGTTATTCCTTAGAGATCAATTATTTATCAAGTTATTAGCTAAAGTTTATGATGATGCCATTGTAGGGTCATGTAAATTATCAGGAGCCAACTTCACTCTTTGAGCATTTTATAATTGCGGGGCTTCATCCAGATACTAATCTTAAAAATGCCGAGGCAGCATTCATTAAAAGAAAGAGATGGGAGACGGACATGATAAGCTATGGAATTACCGACCTTAAATTACTGCAGCAGAAGGGACCTCCAGCCCCAATATTAGAACCTCAGGTTGAATGCATGACTGCTTATGAAGCTTCCTGCAAACCTCTTTCCTGTTTTGTTTTTGGTGTAAAAATCTATTTTCTATTTTCAACAGCATATATGAATGAGTGATGGATATGTGGTATTTTCTCAGATTTAGTTGTCAACAATTATGAAATATGTAACGATTATTCTAGTACTCCTGAAAACTAATTTTTCGACCCTGCATTTCAATGATTTGTGCTTGTAGATACAAAGTTTTATTTTCTTCAATGGAAAGACATTGTAAGCTAGCATGAAAAAGAAAATAGAGGATGGTTTTATTCATTTCTGAATATTTGCAAGAATTTTACATGCTACGTAAATAGACAGTCCTTTCTTGTCCTCTTCTGGTGGGAGAAGATAATATACCTATTTTTGAAATATTTCTTTTTGGGTTCACAGGTACTTTTTAAATATCCTCCCGGGAAGAGGCTAGCAATGCGTTTGAAAGATTTAGCTTCCTTTTGTTTTCCTGGAGGTGTTAAGGTTTGATATGCCTTTTTCTTTTGATACTATGTTCTCCCATTAATCTTATAATCATATAACAGTTGTTATTACTGATGTATGCTGTATGATGCCTTGTGTGAATTGCCATGATACAGGCACGATTAATGGAGAAGACTCCATCACTAAGTGACCTTAATCAAATTGTGTATGGACAGGTACGGCATCTCACCAAGATCTATATGTTTCATTTTGAAGTTACACAACTTATTGTCTGTTGGATTGGTACCAGTAACAAGATTGTAGTAGGGTGTGAGCTATTATCAAGTGTGTGTATCATATATAATCATGTCCACATATATATACCTTAAGGTAAGTAGACTTTTAGCTTTTCATAGTCTTTCTCCTTTAATTACCCTTTATTACTTGATTAAACAAAACCAAGTGAGCGACAAAAGAAAAATACAATGTGTAACAGTTATTCATCGATGGATATGTACAAGCTATAGATTTACCTTTCTTTTTGTTTCATTGCGCTCATATACGTCGTTGTTTTAGTGCAGTGTCCATTTAAATCAGTCCAGTATGTGAGTCAGAGTTTAGTGCTCAATTTAAGATGCTTAGCAACCACTCTCATTCTTGGAAAGTAACAACAACAAGATGTCAAAAGCTTAGATATCTATGGAATAGACACAGATTTATACTAAGCTGACACCCTTTCCATATGCAGTCCACCCTGCATGTTGAGTGGCAATTATACCTGAAAAAACAGAGAAACATATCTGCAGCCCCAACCTGCACTTCCAAACTAATAAGTTGGGGAAAAATATGAGGAGGCCTCTGATATAATGTTAAACAGGCAATATCTTCAAAATCTTAAACTGTTAAGAGAATGAGCTCACAATGTATGACAAATAACTGAGTTAAGATGATCTCGCCAAAACTGAGCCAACAATAGTTTTGAGGGTTGTTTTTTTTTGAAGCTATTTATTTTTATACTAAACAATGTTAGGAAACTGATCTTGCCTGGAAATAGGTCCTAATAAGTTTCATCAATCATATATAGCTATGCAAGAGTGTTACTGTTAAGTCATACCCATTTGTAGCTTTGGAAATAGTCTTACCACTTCATGACTATATTTGATCTCATTGGTTGCTGATTAGTTAATTTATTTTCTTTATGGTTATGTAACACATAATAACACTCCAATTATTTATATCCTCAACAGGAGCATTTAGGCAAAGATGATTTAGCATTTATCTTTTCACTCAAGGTATTAAGCATTTATCTTTTCTGTTTTGAAGATTTATACTATCTTCTTTGTAGCACATGTGGTTACAGAAAATAACTTTTTGTGCCTTTTGATCAGGTAGCAGACAATGCAACACTTTATGGTATTTGCCTACATGTGTTGGAAATAGTTCAGAGGCCTCCTGCTATCTTAGGCATCACATCACCTCTTCCTCATTCATCTGAAGGACTCTTCCGTTTTTTGGTTTCTGCACCTCGGTGCTACTGTCTGTTATCCAAATATCCTTTTTTTGAGTTACATTACGAGATGTTGAACAGGTAAGAAGTTATCATAACAGTTATATAACTTGTAGTTCTAGTAATTGATTTTTCAACATTGCCGTTTTAAGAAAAACATTTATAAAATTCAAAGCAATGCACCATCTTTTACTTGGATGCAGTATCATTCAACAGGAGCGCCTGAGTCGAATAACACAACTTGCTAATGGAATGAGCCTCAATGACCATGTCCCTTCAATTCCCAAAATAGATGATGAAATGAATAATAATGAGGAGTCTCCTGAGACAGAGTCTTTTGATGATTGGATGAATTCTGCAATCCCTGTTGACAGTGCAATAGCCCGTACAGCTGTTGCTGCAGGAATTACACCTGATGATGAGACTTCAACTTCTTCACTCAAGATATGGGAACCACAGTCCCCGGAAAGTGCTTCTGCTAGTGAGGCTCCAGATTTTATTCAAGTACGCTATTTAGATAAGGATGATAGAAAGGATTCACAATGTTTTGATGACTGTGGTTCCTCAGAAACTTCAGAAAGAATATATGGAAGTCACACAAATGGCCATACTTCACGCGAGAGTCTTGGGAGTTCTGAATCTCTATTTAGGTGGTAAATATACGAGTATCTTATCATCTAATATGTCAGTTTATGCTGAAAATATTATCTAATAGATTATTATCACCTTTTTTCTTTTGTTTTTTTCTTTTTCTTTTCAGAAATTGTCATACTTCTCCAGAAGTTGGGACATCTTTCTCCTCCAGGAATCGCACATTGGAGCGTTTTGGGAGTTCTGAATCTCTATTCAGGTGATTGTTCATTTGTTTCTCATTTTATGCCTAAAACATAAAATAGTAGAACCTTCTTTCTGTGCTTTCAGTGTATATATGCTGTTATATGAGATCGCATAGTACTTGGAAAATCTTTGCTACTCTGACGTATCTCTGAATTCTTCTAGTCTTTGCTGTATCGTACTTAATAGTTCTTATCCTTCTTATCATTCAAGAACAACTTCAGTAAACTATTGTTATCTGTGGCAGTCCAGCTAGAAGCATGTCAGAGGATGATGATGATGACCTTTCCTCAACTTGTGAGCAAGATTTTAGCGATGACTTGATAATGGCATGGGCTAGGGTGAGTCTATCAATGTTGTAGATTTTGATGAAATTCATGTTTTAGGTGATATTTTGATTTCCATTTGATGTTTTTTTTCCTCCATGATAGGAGAATAAAAACGATTTGCTACAGATTGTATGTGGTTTTCATGCTCTTCCTCTTCCCGAACGAGGAAGTGAGTTAGTTTTCCAACCTCTTGAACATCTACAGGCAATCCAGTATAATCGACCTCCAATTGCTGCCCTTGGTTTTGATGAAAAAAATTTAGATTCATCTGAAGATCCTGGGGTATTGTTTGATTGCTCTTTGTTCAACTGTTGTTGGTCCTTTTTTTCTTTTCTTTTTAAATACTCACTCAATAGTTCTCGCTTTGTTAAAGGTTGATGCAAAGTTGGCTGCTGCTGAGGAAGCGCTTTCACTATCACTGTGGACAACTGCTACAATTTGCCGAGTTCTCTCTGTTGAAAGTGTAAGCTCAATTGTTCAGTCGAGTCCAGCTGTGTTAAATCATTTTACTATGTTATATTTTTCTTTCCATGGTAAGCAATATTTATTCTCATCATGTGAGGTAATGGTTTCTTTTTCACCTTCCTATGATCAATAACTTCTGAATGAAGGGTTCACAGGAATGTGCCTAAAGATCTGACTTTGAAAAGATAATCTGATAATAGGAAGCCAATAATAGAATTGATGTGAGCCTTCCTGTAGTTAAGACTCAAGTGTTCTTATCTTTTTCAAATTGGAAGAGCAACAAGTATGTTCTCATAGCTCCTAGGATCAGACAGCGAGGTACTTTACAAATAAAATTTCTAAACCTTTTGAGACAATACAACTCTGAAAAAAGTCCATCATCATCATCTAAATATTCAAGTCAGTGTAGTGATAGAATGGTACTGCCACTGACAGTGATGTTCATGCTTCAGCTTAAGACTTTTTGTGATTTACCTCTCAATAACTTGGTTGATAAGGTATTGAGATCCAGAAAATTTGTGGTAAACTTTGTAGCAACTGAACACTTTAACCCTTCACATTTTACTTAAGACTCTGGGCTGACTTGTATGGTAAGCCTGCTCTGAATTTCTCCCAGTTCCCCTCCCCTCCCCACACCCTAAAGTAGTAAACCTTCTTGTGTACTTTTGTTAATTAGTCAATGGTGCTTTTGCCAGATTTTGTCATTGGTTGCGGGAGTACTACTGGAAAAGCAAGTGATATTAGTATGCCCTAATCTGGTAAGTTTAGTACTTGTATCAGAACAATATTATTATTTCTGAGGTCAATAATCTGCTTTCAATAATATATTTGTTTCTTTCCTTTTGACTAATTTTCAGATTTTTATTATTTGACACTTCAACCAATGCAGGGTGTTCTATCAGCTACAGTGTTATCTCTCATACCCATGATTCGTCCATTTCAATGGCAGAGTTTAATGCTTCCTGTAAGTAGATATTTTCTTACTGATGTATTCAGTGTCAATTTCAAAAAATTTAGATAAGCTAAGTGTAAATATATTCTGAAACCTCTGTGAACTCAGCATAAACTATGGCAGGTTCTTATTTGTAAATAACCGTTTTTGACCTACTAATTTCTCTCTTTGACTTTGCCGTTTCCTTGTACTTATAGCCACAGTTTGGTCTTTGATGATTTTGTTTTGTAAGTGCACTGTTATGTACTTCTGAATCTGGTGTATGTGATTCTCTAAGTTCCTTCAATATTCTTCAGGTTCTACCAGGGAAAATGCTGGATTTTCTTGATGCCCCAGTTCCCTTCATTGTAAGTTTTGTTGCATTGTAATTCTAGTTTATTTTTGCTAAAACCATGCTAGTTAGTTAAGCTGCATTGAAGTTTATTTTTTCGTTGACGTTGAAAGATCCCTCATAAGATTTACAGATATTCCAATACTGAGAAATTTCTTCTATCTATTGCTTATTAGTTGACTATGCTTCTGTTTTTACTGGGGTCAATTTTTGATTAGTTTAGTCACCTTATTGTTCAGTTTTAATCTAATAGTATATTTTATCTAAAGTTCATACACCATTTGTGATATTTTCCCATATATTTTTTAATTATTGACAATCATGTACTATTAGATTATGCTTCAAACTGTGTAGCGTTCCATGGAACTTATAAATTCTTGGAATTCTATTTTATGCCAATATGTTATATACACTACGTAATGTTTCTATCGTGTTGGCATATTTTGCATGCAAGGGGAGCTTGCTCGATTCGATTTATGTAACTATGTTTTAACTTAAATTTCAGGGAAACTTGTAAGGAAATGATCTCACTGTTTTAATCTAATTATTTTGTCCTTATCATTATGCAGATTGGGATAGAAC
>BDJD01006454.1:13624-32759 GCA_002564525.1 Rosa multiflora | reverse complement strand
CTCTCTCCTCTCTCCTCCTTTTGCCTCCAAAGAAGAAGCAGCTGCAGTAGCAGCCCAAGAGGCGGAGCTGCAAACCCTAACTAGCCTCTTCAAGCCAGAAGCCTCAGCCTAATTAAAAAAACTAGCCTCCTCCATCTGACATTCCGATAAACCCGAGTTAGATAGAGAGGGGTGGTGGTGCTTACCTGCTTGACGGGGATGATGGATGGATGGTGGGATGGCCAGCACTTGCTTGGGTTTGCAGTGAAGATGAGGACGGAGGCGAGAGAGATGAGAAGAAGAAGAGGTTAAAAGGAAAGAGAGGACAAAAAAGAAAAAGGAAAAAAGGAGACCGACCTCTCCCCAACCCGTCTTGCAACGACAGGCAATCCAACAATTTCTCCGTCTTCCGGCCACGGATGGACCCCTGACTGGTCTGGCCGACTCGTCTGGGCGGTACTATGCTTATCCCGGTAGTCTCTATGTGAGCCCCGGAAAAATTTATCGAGTTTAAGTGAATAGTTTGATAATTTACTTATCGATCTCGATAAAAGTTATAGTACTCGATAATATTTTCAGAAATTTCCACTAAGTGAAATCCTCAACTTAGGAGTTGGATAATAGAGTACACTGCACGACGAGTTCGTGGAAATTTTCAGAGATTTATTCAGATACCCGGGCTATTTATCGTGGTTGTCCGAAGTTTTGAGATTTTAGAAATTAATTCAAGGAGTAGAAAAACATGGAGCAATCCTAGTCATCTATTTTCTCTCCACCGCTTGATCTGGGCCCTTGATTTCATTTTAAAGGAAGGAGGTCCAAATCAGATTAATCCAGAACAGTCGAGAGAGAGCTTAGAGTTCTCTGACCCGAAACAGCAACCTGCGACCCGAAGACGCCACCGGCCGGCGCTCCCCAGTCCGGCAACTCCATGACTGCGCACGGGCACCCACGAATTCGTCTCTACTTCGCCTACATTGCTGTGTCCTTGGATCGACCATGCACTGAACGGAGAAGAAAACCCGACGACGAGAAGCCCAAACCTTCATCGGCAACCTCTGCAATTTCCGGCTCCTCCGGCCACCTTCTGGGCCGTCTGTGGAATAAAACCTTTTCTCCTGGTCATGATCTTCAAGTCTGTGTAATTAGTTTTTAGTTTGGATTGGGTTCTGATGGTTTTCGTTTCTGGGCTCGACGCTGTTGCTAACGCCGGAAGCTTTTCGAGCTCTTCCCGGCTTCATTTTGGCTAGGTTGCACCTGTAGGAGGAACCTAGCCACAATTGGAGCAGAAAGCCACGAACTTGCTGGGTTGTAGACGTCTAACTCCATTACCGGTGGAGCTTCGAATTAGGTAGGTCGGAGTTGATTAACTCGGCGTCGACGAGGCTATCTCCGGCAATTGTGTTCTTCGTCATCGAAGTTTCGTCTGCAAATTCTACCCCAGAAGGTAAAATTGAGGTTCTGTACTTCTGGGCACTCTTGATAGATTTGTTGAACTGTAGTGTTTGGTTGAAATCAGAATATCCTGGGTACGAGCTTGATAGTGGGTTGTGTTGAATGGGTTGTTTGCCTTGAGTTGACCGACTTGTGATCATCAAGTTTGATATTTTGATCGTGCTATTTCGGCTGTTGGTTGTTCGGTGTTTTTGATGACTTGTTCAAGACTAGTTTTGGTATTAGTGTTGATTTGAGATTATGCGGTGGAAGTGGCCTAAAGTAATATATGGGTGTCCAGAGTAAATTTGATACACCCTTGTTCAGTCGAAAATATGTTGGGAAAATATTGGGTGTCCTTAGTAATTCCGTTGAATTATTATGCGACACAAATGTTAAGTAAAGAAAAGAAAATTGGGTGGCCTTAGTAATCAGGTACACTCAATATATGTTTGGTGAAATGTGGTCAAAATAGTCAATCCTGGTCAAACCAGGAAAGGTTGGTCAAAACAGGAAAAGTTGGTTTAGACGATTCATTAATCGTCGAGATTTCCTATAATTGTTCAAAAAGTATTAATTATCAAAATGTCGGAATCTAGGACTCCAGTTAGCCGAGGAATAGAAGGTTCGCAACTCTTGGAGTACGTGAGAGAAAGCATCAGAATCCAGGTAGGGATTCAGGACTCTCCTCAGTTGGTTATTTTCTTTTATATTTTATTAATGTGATGCATGATAAGTGGTATGGGTTGGTTATGTTAAAATGCAATGCATACTAACCAATCCGTGAGAAAATGTGTGAAGGCTTGAGAGCGAAGGGTGGTTCTGACTTCCTTGGGTTTGATCCCCAAAACCTCCGGAGGGTTAGTTACACCGGTCGGACGGTGAGCGATCGCAATGACGACCCGATCCGTGTGTGTAGCTAGGTAGCGGACGCTCTCACTACGCTTACCTGGTGATGAATTAATTTGAGGTAAGGTCGTGTAGTGGGTCTATGGGACCGGCCATCAGGTAATACTTGGTTTTGGCGTGAAAATTTCCAAGTCCTGGTAAAAAGTTGACTTGGGAAATGGTTGTTCAAGAACGTGTTTCGGAAGTCGGAACCTTTGACTTGAAAAGTTGTTAGAATTTCTACCTAACGTTTGAAAAGGTTTGACTTCGGTTTTTAAGACCCTAGTTTCGAAAAAGGTTCGAGAAAGTTTTCGGGAAAAAGATTTTGAAAATCAGTTCACGAGCAGTTTTAAAAGAGATTTCGGAAAAGGGATGTCTTAGCGGAAGACGTTGTTTAACTTTATCGTGGTTTTTACATTTGAGGTTTCGAACAAAACCTTACACATATTTAAAAAGTAATTTGAGGTTCGTCTAGAGTCGTGATTTCCCGTTACGTGGGAGATTTTAGAAGTTCCTTTACCATGGAATTTTGGTTCACTCCCTGGCCACCGGATTCCCCTAATGTGTACCGAGATTGAAGTTGTTAATTATTGAATACAACCTGCGACAACTAGATTATTCGGAAGTTATTCCCCGAAACTTTGATTTCTTGTTAGTCGGAACTATTGTCGTTTTTCCCTTTGGATTCCTTAGTCCTAAGGTCGTTATCCTTTCTTCGAAAGGTTGACCTATGTTCCGACTTGTCCTTGAAATTGAACTTGTGTTTGCTCGGTTTTTTATCCCTTTTGAATGTTGATATATTGTTGGATTCACTTACCGATTCGGTTGTTTGCCATCGCCTTGTTCAGTGAATCCGGTTCGTTAAAACTGTGCTCGTTGCAATTGGTGTTGGACTTGGTAATGATTTCTTCTTTGGGTATTTTGTCGAGTCTAGTTTATTTGATTGCTTATGCAGACTCGATTGTTGTGATTTGTCTCATCATCTTTTCAAGTCCAACTGTTAGGTGTTCATACGCTGTGTTGGATTGATTGATGGATTCACTCTCAAACCTTGTGTATCCAATTGTTGTGTTGTTCAGTGAATCCTGTTCTTTGAAATATTACCCGTGGTTGCTTTTGTTTTCTAAGTTCGCTCAAGTCAAATTATGGTGTATGCTATTATTTGTTCTTTGAATTTGAACGAGTATTGCCACCCAAAGCTCCTCCACAGTGCACAGACCGCAGTAAAGTTGTGATCCCAGTATGAGGTAAAAATAAAAGGAGCAAGGTATGTGAACGACAAACTTGAGTATATGGGAATGCGATTGATGTTGGAAATTGTTGAAGTGTGAAATGTTGGTTTCAGATTGAAATGATTATAGCATGGGACTATGTACTAAGTCCGATTTTGTTAAACGAAATTGTGGTATTGAGATTTGTCAATCATTTCAGCTTGACCATGTCGTCCGATGAAGAAGAGCCGTGGGAAGAGGAAGAGGTGGACGATGATGAAGATCCAGTAGAAGTAAGTTCATTGACGGGTCCAGAAACTGGATCTACAGCTAGTGGTCCCTTGGTTAATTTTCAGGCACCTTCAGATTGGCCACCTTGGGGACAAGTGCAGCCTCCAGCAGAGCCTTTTGCAGCAGATTTACTGCAGGAGGACTGGAATGTGAGTCAGTATACCTGCTTATTCACTCGCGGCCTTGAGGAGAAAAGGAAGGCTGGTCGTGTGAGATCAAGACAAGCGGTCACAAGGAGCTATATTCTTGGTTTCAACTCCAAGATTCGGGAACATATGCTTCGCTATTATAATAACGATCGTCACTATACTTCACTATCTGGTAAAGCTAAAACCGTTGAAAGAGTGATAGGTATCGTCGACACGATTGAACATTACAAATCTCATCGCCTCCTGATTTCCGACTCATTTAAGGAGGAATTGTTCGCATGTGATTTACGAGGGACACATATTTCGAGGAGTAAACTCCAAAATATAACTCCGGAGTGGATCTTCTAGGGTGTTCGTGTGAATGGCGCATTTCGACTCGCTGGAAAGAAAGGAAGTCTAACTCACTTTATTGTGAGAGTTCGTCTTGGACGATTTCCCGTGTATCTTTGTGTTACTACGTAGGATTGTGGGATTGTAATCTAAGTAATTCGTACTCCGGAATCTTTTGTTGTGTGTTGTGTCTATTTGAAACTTTGTCAGGAAGTTGGTAAGGAAACTAAGCGTGAAGCATCCTACCAGGGAGAGTTAGCACGTCATCGGATTCTAACAACTTCCAATGATGCGTCTCACTGGTAAGGGTCCTTTGAGGACTGCAAGTATTTTTTTTTCCTTACTAAGAGTTATGTTGACTTTTATTTCCTTTGTTGGTTGGTGATGTTTACACTTTTGTGCATTCGTAAATTGCTAGCCGTTGTTAAAAATCATGCTATTTAAAACTTGAAATTTCCCCATTTGAGTTGTTTCCAGGGTTGAAAGGATTTTACTTTTTGAGGAAGCTTCCCAGGTACAAATGTATTCTGGTTGCAGTGATTTGTAAATTGTTTACAAAATTGTTTTTGAATCAAGGAAACTGTTCCAACAAATTTCACCCAAAGGTGACAACTTTTAACCCTCCAAATCAGTTTCCAAACTGAAAATTTTCTTCTCAAGGAAGCTGATTCTCCGTGGCAGCGACTTTGGGATCAGTTTTGAGTGACTTCTAAAACTCCAAGATTTTTGAAATTTTAACCCAACAATGTTCAGCCTTTTGGGTATTGATCTGAAAAATTTCACCTTGTTTCGACTAAAATTGAATTCGTTGTAATCTTTCCAAGTCTGCCTTGCAAGGAAGGAAAATTTGAAAACTTTTGCTGCAAATTGTTAGGGCAAAATTTTCAGTTCTTGTCTCTTCCTTTTTCCGAGAGTTTACATCCAGTGTTGAAAAATCATTTGACGTTCCCTAGAGCTTAATTTCCTTCCCTTGGGAAATTTCCAAAGAAGTTTTGTTATTACTTTGGTTGCTTATTCATAAGAGTCAAGTGTAACGTACACTATAGTAAGGGAAGAATACTCTCTACACTACAAGACGTCTAGCAACCGAAGGTCAACAAAGAGATGTATGCAGAACGAAAGGTGGAAAGTTTGCATTGTCATCGCCGGAAACGCGACTTGCGACTTTAGCCACTTGGCTAGACATAGTCTGAACAACGTGTAACTTGGAAGAGTCTTTTAACGTCAGGTACGTTACAAATGTTGTCCATGGTTTCTTAACCATCCGCTCCTCTAATTTTGGCGATGCTTTCAAAGTCGACGCTGATCTATACGTGGAAGTGTATGGGCTTCAGTCTTCAAGAGGTAAACCTTTAATGGTGATCCTCGAATTTCATCAGATAGTGACTGAAGCACTTGTTAAAGCTTGTTTTCGAGGCTGATCATCAGTTCGACGAACTAGTGTCTAAAGATCTGTTGGCATGTGGCTGTTACAAGAAGGGCAACATGATTCGATATTGTTAACGCGGGGCATATTTTCCTTGTAGTTGGAAGAAGTACTTCACCTTCGAGTTTGTGGAGTGGATGCATTAGTCAAAGTGGTAGTCACAAACGAATACGTAATGAACTCATGGCGAGAGGATTCGTAAAGTATAGTCGCGTGGCAATTCGTGGAATAACTTTTAGAAATCGGCTGTTAGGATCTGTCGTGCTTTTCTCGTATAGATTGGCTAGAAGGACGGATGCTCAGCCAAGTTCGCGTGTTTTTGTCCATCTAAGGACAATGACATCTTCCACGTTGAATTGCGAATTTCATGTTAGTGACGACGACGTATACTTGTGTTTTTAGTTGATGGGAGTTCCACGAGGGGAACATAATTATACCTACGGGTAGTTACGTATGTCTCTGGTTAAGTTCAAATTCCCGGATCACGGTATGCTTGTTGTGAGCGGGAATTGAATGGAGATGTGAATCGTCTACGAGTTGCCAACGGTGGCAGTATTGAATTATGGTAATAGGGTTGGTAGTTACCCAGTTTTATTTGGTATAGACATAGATTTTCTATGGAATTAATGCCAAGTATGGCAGTGTTATGAGGAGAGTGATAAACGGTTAAATTACTCATTCTAGTTGTTATGAGACATGTCTTGTGGTTACAGAAAAGTGGAAACTAGCGGAGCAAAGTGTATCATGTTGGTAATAAATGAAGAACACTTGGTAAAGAGAAATGCCAGCTCCGGTGTTGATATGTATGACTAGTAATAGTCGAGTTGTGAAACCAGAAATCAGAATGAGAAATTGTTATGGGTACTGGAGTCCGACATAAAAAGTGAAGTATTTTGACTGTTTGACCACTCCTGAAAATTTCGAGGACGAAATTTATTTAAGGGGGGTGGAACTGTGAGCCCCGGAAAAATTTATCGAGCTTAAGTGAATAGTTCGATAATTTACTTATCGATCTCGATAAAAGTTATAGTACTCGATAATATTTTCAGAAATTTCCACTAAATGAAATCCTCAACTTAGGAGTTGGATAATAGAGTACACCGCACGACGAGTTCGTGGAAATTTTCGGAGATTTATTCGGATACCCGGGCTATTTATCGTGGTTGTCCGAAGTTTTGAGATTTTAGAAATTAATTCAAGGAGTAGAAAAACGTGGAGCAATCCTAGTCATCTATTTTCTCTCCACCGCTTGATCTGGGCCCTTGATTTCATTTTAAAGGAAGGAGGTCCAAATCAGATTGATCCAGGAACAGTCGAGAGAGAGCTTCGAGTTCTCTGACCCGAAACAGCAACTTGCGACCCGAAGAAGCGACCAGCCGGCGCTCCCCAGTCCGGCAACTCCATGATTGCCCACGGGCACCCACGAATTCGTCTCTACTTCGCCTACGTCACTGTGTCCTTGGATCGACCATGCATTGAACGGAGAACAAAACCCGACGACGAGAAGCCCAAACCTTCATCGGCAGCCTCTGCAATTTCCGGCTCCTCCGGCCACCTTCTGGGCCGTCTGTGGTATAAAACCTTTTCTCCTGGTCATGATCTTCAAGTCTGTGTAATTAGTTTTCAGTTTGGATTGGGTTCTGATGGTTTTCGTTTCTGGGCTCGACGCTGTTGCTAACGCCGGCAGCTTTTCGAGCTCTTCCCGGCTTCATTTTGGCTAGGTTGCACCTGTAGGAGGAACCTAGCCACAATTGGAGTAGAAAACCACGAACTTGCTGGGTTGTAGACGTCTAACTCCATTACCGGTGGAGCTTCGAATTAGGTAGGACGGAGTTGATTAACTCGGCGTCGACGAGGCTATCTCCGGCAATTGTGTTCTTCGTCATCGAAGTTTCGTCTGCAAATTCTACCCCAGAAGGTAAAATTGAGGTTATGTACTTCTGGGCACTCTTGATAGATTTGTTGAACTGTAGTGTCTGGTTGAAATCAGAATATCCTGGGTACGAGCTTGATAGTGGGTTGTGTTGAATGGGTTGTGTTTGGCTCCAAGACCAGCTGGTGTGCAAACAGTCTCTTTTAAGCGTGTGATTGCGCAGGCGTGCCAGCACCGTGGGGTGCAGTAGTCGGGGTAGTCCCTTGACCTGACTTCTTCTTCAAGCGCTGTGGACGAGGAGAGCATCAACCTCGTCACATGGTTCTTTTCTTGCCTTTTGGGAAAGGACTTTTGCCTTACGGGTAAGGACTTTGGCTGTGATCTCTTCGCGTTCACCGTATCGATACTTAGTGTTGTAGACTAAGCAGAGCAATCACTGGGAAGTTGTGAGAAAGCACGGGTTTTGCTAAGGCCTGACTTTAGCTTCGCTAGGTGCGAGGGCGTTACCCTTGCTTCGCTGGGTGTATCGGTGGCAGTAGTACTGGCAGTCGGCTCGCTAGGAGACTGGGACTGGAAGTACGGTCGCCGGGTTGATCTGGTGATGCTGACAGTCGGCTCGCGAGGAGACTAGGACTGACTGGCGGTCACCGGGTTTCAACGAGGTTGAAGGTTTGCTCCGGGGAGGCTTTGTAATCGCTTGGATTGATTGATTCGAGAGAGGGCCTCTATTTCGCCGCTTAACCCTGTATTTATACCCTAGGGTTTCGACTGCTCCTTGCCTTAGAAGGATTCTTAATTGAAGTTTCCTGTTCAATCTCTACTACTCGATTTCAATAAGGTTTCGTCTCCTTATGAAGCACGGAATGGGCGAAGCTATAACCCAAACCTGAGTGGTTTTATTTTTAGGCCGCAGGTATCGGCCCGCTGGCTGGAACCCACTAAAGGATTTTGCCAAAAATACTTTTGGGCTCAAACATTGCCCCCCAGGCACCGAAATCGAGCCCACTAGAATATAATTTATTGAAGGGGACTAGAAAGACGTGCCGGGCGCTTGAAACGATGCCATTAATGAAGGTTGCGTCCTTTCGTTTGTGAAACGCTTTCTGTCGCATCGTTTCCCTCACAAAATCCTTTATTTAAACTCACAGCCGCAACCTTGTCACATCAGAAACCCTTCCAGTCTCTTAAACCCAAAAAAGACTCACTTCTGCCTACATCTCCTCTGGAAATAACCCAGAAATGGCTCCCCCTAAGAAAATCATCATCGATCAGGAAGAAGAGTTAAACGAAAGGGCTGCTCGGACTTGGGGCATCAACATCGGTGCTCGCATTCATCTAGAAACCTCTATTCATCGACCCCTACTCCTTCGTTTTTTCGACCATCATATCGGGTTGGGCCCAGCACCGCAAGGCGTTATTCCGGACGACGCTATCGCTCTATACGGCCTTCCTATTCGCCGGCGCATTCCAGTCCTCCGAAGGACTCCTGGAGATTTTAGCGGTTGGGGTGCCCAAAACCATCGAGCCAAGATAGGGAATTGGCCATCCTCCATTAGTGTACCGGAAACTTCCTGGTATCGGGAGACGCGGGCACGAGATCTAGCTCGCTGGAATGCAGCAGGCATCACCCACACTATTGACCTGTGTTTCCACCTTCCTCGCGGTGGCAATCGCTCGCCTCTCGCTGCTTTCCTCTGTTTTTGGAATAGCGCCACCAACACATTTGACTTTAGATTTGGTCAAATGAGCATCACTCTGTTGGATATCCTCGCCATCACTGGCCTGCCCATCGATGGCGAGCCTTATGTGTATGGCCAATTTGACTCTGTCAACTTCACCTCGACCATGGCCCAGCAAGGTCGCAGCGCTCACAGTGGCTCCTACCCGCGATGGTTAGCATATTACAGCCGGGAACACAATGCGACCGGCGGAATTATTTTTCTTGAGTATTGGCTGTGTAAGTTCATATTCTGCACCTCTTCCTGTAAACCCACTGGCACCTGGACCTTCTTAGCAACGACCCTCTACAACGGCCGCAACATCGGGCTCGGACAACCGGTACTGGGGGCCCTCTATCGCATGCTGTACCAAGCGACGATGCATCCATTTGAGACCAACATATCTGGCCCCTTCTGGGTTTTGGACTTTTGGATCCAGACATACTTTCAATTCTTCCGCCGTGAGGATATCCCGCTACTTCCACCAGCCGATCAACTCTTAGGTCGATGGTTTTGCCGCGAGGACAAGTACTCGTCTCCTCCTTATTCCGAGTGTTTTTCTTATCTGTACTTGCTGGATGAGATGCCGTATTGTGACATAATTCTGGGCAGAAGATTCCCATCTGTGCTCGAATACGGTTTTCTTCCTAGTGATCCTCGCTATCCCAACCGCGCTCGCCTGGCTTTTGGCCGGGCGATCTCCTGCTCAGACATCAGACTCGCCGCCGAAGAACTCAGCTACGAGCTCTATGCTCCCAATCACTTTGCCCGCCAGTTCGACCTTGTCCAATTGGTACCAGTCCCTCTGTACGATGCCTGGAACTACAACACCTCTTGGGGCAGATTCGGGCCCCCCTCAGGGCCCCCGCCAGCACAGAGCACGCTTGCGCTAGTCGATCTCCCTGATTGGGCCCAGACCATCGACGCTGTAGACGGAGCTGAAGAAGGATATGAGATTTGGTGGGCAGAAGTCTCCGTCAATTGCTGGACCCAACCAGACGACGAACTCTTTGCAACTCTCTTCGGCGAGCTGAGGAATCCTTATCCTGCCGATATTGAAATGCTCGCTCGCTTCTCTGAAGACACTACCAGGCCCCGACCTCTTCAAGTGGTCCGACCGGCGCGAGCTCCTCGCTCGGTCCAGGCTGGCATCGTAATTCGTGAACCTCCTCCAGAAGTAAGTACCGTAACTTTACCCTCTGCAAGTTCCTTCATTGTTCTCCCTTTTACTCACACTTCTTTGTACTAGGGGAGTGCACCGCGCCCTGGCTACCGCACAACCAGTGCTTCCCCGGTCGCCGGACAACCTGGAAAGCAGAAAGCAGTGCTCGCTGAATCTGCAGCCGAAGATTCTTCCTCTTCTGATGACGACGATCCACAAACCATAAGAAATCCTCTATCCTCAGGATCATGTTCTGTGGGTTAAGTCCTAACTCTTTGATTTTGACAGGTCGCAGCTGCTCTAGCTCGCAAGCGCAGCCGCTCGGACCCTCGCGCTGACCCCTGGGCAGGAGATGAACCACCGGCTGATCGATTGGTAAGAAGCAAGAAGCTCATATTAAGAATTATCCACAACTTTGCCCAAACTTCCATAACCCTTTCCTTCGCAGGTTCGTCGCCGACCATCTGGACACGCTGGGGAGGGCTTTTCAGCTGCTAGTCAAAGAGCAACTGCTTCACAAGCGCCAGCGCCTGTGGGCCCTGAAAACCTTCCACCTCCCATCAGTACCGCTAGCGATTCGGCCTAAATTCCTGTGCAGATCATAGAGGACAGTTCACCCGAGCCGGAAGAGAATGCACCCCTGCCAGATGCACCGCCCGAGGAGCCGATCGCTGTACAACCCCCGGCAGACATATCGCTCAATCCTGATCCCGCCGAGGCAGTTGAAGAACCTGCAACAATACCAACTACAGACGAGCCTCCTGTTGCACAGGTAACCCCCATTCCAAAGTCCATGCCTCACCTCTTGATTATCTCTGTATATCTTGATAAACTTTCCTCAACTGTAGAGTAACGTCCCTGCTGAGGAGGTCGCTGTCGCTGATCCTGCTGAGCCCGCTGGCGAAGGCATGGTGGGCTGGTGGCTCAAGAACCTGCCCCCCAGGTTCTAGAAGTAGGAGCTGAGATCAATGCAGCACCGGAACCAGACGCGGCCCCCATCGTCGAGCCTCAAGAAGCCCCTGCCGCGGCCGCTGTTGATGCTAACGCTATTGCTAATGTTCCTCCTCCCGAGCCTCCTAACAGGCTGGAAAGGCTTGTTCGCGTACTCAAAGTGGCTCCTCTTGGAGCCACAGACAAAGCGAGGGATGGGCTGCAGCGGCTTCTGGGTCCTGATATTTTACTGCTAGGCGCGCCTGCTAGAACTCAGGAATATTTGATGGTGCTTCGCCATGAACGCACTATCACCGAAGCTGAATTTGTTGAGATATACGAGCTTCTACAAAACCTCCCCGCACGGATTAATGAGAGAACGACCACGACCGCGCAAGCTCGGCAGGTTCAGGCTCACTATCGCGGCCTTGCTCAACAAACAGAAGCATCTCGCGACTCCTTAAGGGATCGAGCTACTCGCGTCAGGGACATACGGATCTCGCAGAACCACCTTCGGACCCACATTCAGGACCTCCAAGCCCAACTGATCGAAGCAAAGGCCCAGTTGGTGGTGGTGACGGCCCAACTTGAGCAAGAGGAACCTCAGATAGAGCAACCCTTAGCAGCCTTTGAAGCGATGTCTCAGAATTTGGCTCAAGCATGCGAAGCAGTCCTACAAGCAGAGCGAGTTGCTGCCGACACTAGCTTTCGTCTAGATGAACTTTTGCTTCGCTTGACCCATGCGGGTCGGAAACTTTAGGCCCCTTATTTCAGGCCCATTTTGCTTTGTATGAATAACATTAGTATTTAATATTTAGCCCGCTTTGACCGGCCCAAATATCAATTAAACTCTGACAATTAATGACAAGCGAAACCGTTGAAAAGATAAACCCAATTTGGGCGGTTATCTCCTTGAAGACTGCCCTGCTTCCCACGCGGTTTCAATATCTTCCATTTCCGAGATTATAGCATTTAACTGCATTGATTCTCTTATTGATGGCGTTGAAAGTGCCTCAACTGCTTATCACGCGGTACAAAATTGGCCCTATAAATACCGATACTCAGAGAACAACGATAACCAAACCACCATGTCTTTCCCAAAGATAACCTCGCAAGACCTGTTGTTCTTTCTTCAGTTTCTAAAATCTTCCCTCCATGATTTCACCCTTAGCCACAAATTCTTAGGCTTCATGGCTTAATCTCAAGACCTGGGTAGGCCTCATGGCCTAATCTCAGGTCCGGCGGCATGTCTTTGGTTTCTGAAAATCTGGATGAACTTGCCAGTCTCAGTTAAACCGAAGAACATGCCGCGCTCCTAACGCGGCAGAACCACATTCTGAGGAGTCCAATTCTTCAGACTGCCCGCGAGGAGCATGGGGAAGAAGGGCGGAAGGCCACTTTGAGGTCTACTATTCTTCCTCCGCGGTCTACCTCTGGGGCCTGGGTACGAGGTTTCTGTTTTTCCCCAAGAGGTAGATGTGGTTGTGAGTCGCGCTCGCTCCGGACCCCAACTCCTGCCAGGAGGAAAGGCTCAAGGAAGGGGTATGAAGGATTATTCCCTTCCCTCTTCCTCCGGTACCGATGACAGCAGTGGCGACTCAGATCGGAGGAGGATCTGGGTGAAAAGAGGAAGAATGCTCTGAGGTAGCGCCCAGATCCTTCTCCCCGCAACCAGATCCAGTCATTTTTGAACTATACGCTCCTATCAGAGCCACCTTTGGCCTTGTAATTGCATGTGAAATTTTATTGCTTTATTCTGTTGTATGCTTCTGGCCGCAAAGCCACTTTATGAATGAAATTCTTGTTTTAATCAGAAATCTGCAACAAAATTGTTAGTCCAAAACAAAGCCTCTTGCATAGGCTCTCACATCTATTCTTCGCACACTTTGTCAAGATTTGCAATTTGAAAAAGTTGAAAAAGCAACTTGGATAATGAATACAATAATAATAGAAAGCCTCGTGTATAGGCTATTACATCATAAAGCCTCTTGTAAGGCTTAACTAGATATGGAGTTGCCCCCCAATGTTCATCAGTAAAGCAGAGACAAGAACTATAGGCCACAAAGAAAAGGCCGAATGATTATATAGAAATGATGCGAGCCGATGAGGATTAAGGTTGCCCCCCAGCCTGGGCAAGAACAGGATCAGGTGGATCTTCGAACTCCCAAACACTTGGGTAATATTTCTTCAAGAAACGGCCATTAATGGGGTTGCGATGGATGTCGCCATCAACATCTCTGAGGTGAAAAGCCCCGCGCTCCAAGATCCGGTGGATAACAAAGGGTCCATCCCATCGCGGCGTCCATTTACCGCGACCGGCTAATTTTTCACCTAGGGGTAAAATGGCCTTCCAGACGAGGTTGCCCTCTTTGTAACTACGACCACGCGTCCTTTTATCATAGGCGCGAGCGATACGCTGTTTTTCCATCACCAAACTGTCTAAAGCCGCCAAGCGTTGCTCGCTTAAATCTTCGTGCTCCTGCCACAGTGCTTGAACGTAATCCTCACCAATCAAATGATGCTGTTCTTGCACGCGTAGAGAATGAACGTTAATTTCTAACGGTAAGATAGCATCATGACCGAACATAAGTGCGTACGACGTCGTGGCGGTGGGATTCCATTTAGAAGTGCGATAGGCCCAAAGTGTCTCATACAAAGTGTCATGCCATTGTCGAGGGTTCTCTACCAACATCTTCTTTAATAAGGTGATGATTGTCTTGTTGCTAGCTTCCGCTTGACCATTAGATTGAGCATAATACGGAGTGCTCTGTATGAATTGAATGCCAAAATCATTGACTAGTTCCTCGACTGGGCCTCCCATGAATGCTTCCCTCCTGTCCGAAACCAGCACCTCAGGGACACCAAACCTGCAGATAATGTTATGGAAAATAAACTGGCTAATGGTGGCACCGGAAGCCTCTTTCAAAGGCTCTGCTTCGACCCATTTAGTGAAGTAGTCAGTGGCGATGATGATAAACTTGTGCTGAAGAGAAGAATGAGGGTGGATCATCCCAATCAAGTCCAGTGCCCAGCCTCGCGCAGGCCAAGGCTTAATAATAGGCTGCATAGGAATGTTAGGAACGTGCTGGACTGGACCATGCGCTTGACAGTCTTCACAACCTTTGGCAAATGTGATACAATCTTTCAAAATGCTGGGCCAATAATAACCATGACGTCGCAGAAGCCAGCGCATCTTAGGTCCCGCCTGATGGGCTCCACATATCCCCGTGTGTACTTCACGCATCAGTCGTTTAGCTTCGCGACCATAGACACAACGAAAGTCTATACCATCCTCCCCACGTCGTCGCAACTCATCACCCCTAAGGAAATAGTTCAGTGCGAGGAAACGGATCTTCCTGTCAGCTCTGGGGTCAGGGTGTTTGAGGTACTCAATCAACGGGATTCGCCAATCCACATCAATAAGGTCTAGTACCGCGATTACGGGATTATCTGGTGGATTAGGTCGTGCAAGCCATGAAGGTAATGTGCGACGCTCAACTTTCAGAATGCGCTCGCGTACCCCATACTTCAATGTGATGCTTGTGGCCAGCTGAGCGAGTTCATTAGCTGCAAAGTAACGTTCGCGGGGAATATATTCTAGATCGACGTCGGTAAATTGATCCAGAAGCTCGATGGCGCGATTCAGATATGGTACAAGCAGCCAACTTGCACATCGATATTTTTCCTGGAGCTGGTTTATAACGAACTGAGAATCGCCGTGAACCTGAACGTCCCGTACGCCCATTTCCAGTAAGACTTCGAGTCCAATGATAAGAGCTTCATATTCAGCCTGATTATTAGTACATTGGAATTCTAGCTGGAAGGAATAAGAGAAACGATCACCGGCTGGGTTTTCCAAAACAATTCCTGCACCAGCCAGTGTGTCAGTTCTTGAGCCATCAAAGAATAATACCCAAGGCTGCAGAGAGACCGTAGCTTGGTACCAAACCGCGTACTCAGGGATGCACGCCAAATCTGGTCGAGTCGTAGTGGTGGAGGCTATATCTAACTCCTTCAGTGTGGGTATCTCTAATGTAGGATGATGTGCGAGAAAGTCTGCGATGGCCTGCCCTTTGACAGCTTTCTGTGGTACATATTGGAGTGAAAACTCTGAGAGAGCCAATACCCATTTTCCAATACGGCCTCTCAAGATAGGCCGTGATAACATGTATTTGACCAAGTCGGTTTGCGCGATGATGCAAGTGGTAAAGGATTGAATGTAGTGTCGCAACTTGCACGCTGAAAAGTACAGAGTTAGGCACAGCTTCTCCATAGGGGGGTACCTTGTCTCGCAGTCTGTCAATGTGCGGCTGAGATAAAATATAGCATGCTCGACACCTCCCTCATCGTCCTGAGCTAGCAGGCTGCCAATGGAGGCCTCAGCTACTGAAATGTATAGCTTTAATGGGATCCCGGCTCTAGGTGGAACCAGGATTGGTGGGCTTGCCAAATAGGCCTTGATACTGTCGAAAGCCTCTTGATGTTTAGGCTCCCATACAAACTCATTCTGCCCTTGTAACCTCAGCAAGGGCGAGAACGGTTGAATTTTTCCTGCAGAGTTAGAGATAAAACGTCTTAGGAAATTGATCTTACCCAACAGACGCTGTAAATCCTTTTTCGTCCGTGGGGGAGATGCGTTAATGACTGCGCTCGCCTTGTCTTCGGGGACCTCAATTCCTAGCTGATGAACTATAAACCCCAGAAAGTCTCCTGCCTGGACCCCAAACACACATTTGGCCGGGTTCATCTTGAGTCTATGTCTTCGCATGCGCTCAAATACTTTTATGAGATCAGCGATATGGCCCCCCTTTTTCTGAGACTTGACGACTACGTCATCAATGTACACCTTTAAAGCCTTTCCCAGTATGTCGTGGAAGATCAAGTTCATGGCTCTTTGATACGTCGCACCAGCATTCTTCACGCCAAACGGCATGACCACATATTCAAAAACTCCCGCGAAGCCAGGGCAGAGGAAAGCGGTCTTGTGTCTGTCTCCTTCAGCAACCGGAATCTGGTGATATCCTGCAGTAACGTCCATGAAGGACAACAACTCATGTCCTGCCACAGCATCTACCAACATATCCGCGACCGGCATGGGGTAAACATCCTTAGGTGTAGCGAGATTCAAGTCTCTATAATCAACGAAGACTCTCATCTTGCCATTCTTTTTCCGGACAGGCACTATATTAGATAGCCACTGATTATACTTGGCGACCCTTATAATACCCGACTTGTGCATTTTTTTCTACCTCCTCCTTTGCGAGAATCTGGGTCTCCGAATTCATTCGTCGAGGTTCCTGCTTGACGGGCCTCTTGTCAGGAAGAGTTGGTAGTTGATAACACACCAAATCTGGCGACAGGCCGGGCATGTCTTCATATTTCTCCGCAAAGCAATCTTTAAACTCTAGTAGCAATGCAGTGAGCCTCTGTTTCTCGCTAGGCTCTAAGTACGCGCTGACAGATACCTCCATAGGCTCGCTCGCTGTGCCCAGATTGACCTTCTCAGCAGGGTCTCTAACTTTAGGAGGTGTATCGTCCAGCGCTGCCGGGGCAAGTTGAATGCGGACTTCGTCTTCGTCCTCCGGGTCAGAAAGTTCTTCATTAACGACCTCTAAGGTTGCAATGCGATCATAAGCCTCTTTTTCCACCATGTATGATGACAGCCGTTCATGTATCGAGTGGAAGGCCTCTATCCCCTCCACTGAGAGGTCGTGATCCATTAATCGGTTAAAGGTTTGGGCATAGCGTGGCCAGGCCTTTCCAAGCCTTCTTTTGCGAGCGTGAGCCCCCACTGTGCCAGTTCAGAGGCCGTCACCCCTGTGGGGCAGCCCTTATCATCGATGCCACTAACCTGCAATGGAGTGATAGGCTCCAAATAGTATCTGGCATCTACATAATTTGCGGAGACCGAGAATGGACGTGGATCTGCTTTGACCAACTCCGCCGTATCTGTTTCCCTATTCCACATAACCAGCTTTTGATGAAGTGTCGAGGGTACACAGTAACTCCTGTGGATCCAGTCCCTGCCCAAAATGGCACTGTAGGCCGCATAGCAATCCGTCACGAAGAAGGCATACACCCCCTCTGCTGGTCCGACCTTAATACGCAAGAACAATAACCCTAAGGTTTTTGTAACAGTGCCCGCGAAATTTTTGAGTGCAAGAGACGTGGACTGGATTTTCTCCCGCTTGATCCCAAGCAAGTGCATGGTCCTAGTAGTGACGACATTAACGGCCGCTCCCGTGTCAATCATGATTTTGCTAACTTTGATACCGCCGATGTCTGCAGTAATGTATAGCGGTCGCATGTGCTGGACCATAGCTGGTGTTGGCTTGGAGAAGTTCATGAGTGACCCCTTGTTTGGAACCTCTTCTGGTTCCTGTGAGACCCTGTCTTCTATAGGTGTCGCCAATGCTGAAGTGACCTGCAATGGTTGTACACTCTCTTCTTCTGCCCCCACGCAATCCTGAGCAGCGACTGGCAATGCATATCTCGCAGGGAGTACATAAACCATGTTGCAAGAAACGTCAGCTGTCTCAGTCCCCTCCATGTCATCGTCCAACTCGAGCTTGGGCTCCTCGACCGGGATATCAGTTTGGAATTGCTTAGCCAAACGATATACCAACGATCCTTCTGTGAGGCCTTTTACCTCGTAATGTTCAAGCTCTTGTGACTCAAGTTCTTGCTCGGCAAGAACCGGCTCTGAGGCAGAGATGACCACGCTTTGGATTTTCTTGGGTCGCCACTGCAAGGTGTCACTAACCCTGTCCTTGCCCCCCAGCCTGTCGAAGACCGAAGCCTTGACCGCTGGCTCTTCATGGAAAAGCCTGCGCCTGACATGAGGACGCCGAGTTGGCGAGTTCTCCATTCGAGTAAGAGGTGGTGGGCACTCCTTGGTAATCCTGCAAAACACACTGGGCTTTGAAGCCCCTGTTAGTGAATCTGTTTGCTTATTAAAACCACAGGGAGGTCTCAATGGTTTAGCAGCCAGCGCTTCCATCTATTTCTGGTATTGTTCGGGCGATTTGACCAGTTGGGAAGGTTTAATCAGGCCCTGATCTAAAGCCTCTAGAGCGCGCCTGGCTTTGCCAAACCTGCGCTGTAACTTCCTTTTCCTAGATGAGCTAATCTCCACCGCCTTGCCCTTTTCCCTGGTGTACCATCTGCCCTCCTTGATAGGATTAGCTGAAGCAGGTGGTATATAGGGTTTGGTCAGAATATCTTTGTAGTTGTCCTGGTCTTTTCTTGTTTCGGATCGCCTGCGGCTGCTTTTAGCTTCATGAATAAGTTGGAATCTCTGGGGGATGGTGGTGATTTCGTCTTCTCCCTTTCTCTGGGACTGGAAGGCTGATAGTTCTGTGATGACGAAGCCCACTTGATTGGTGGTAGGGAGCCAAAGTGAAATGTCTGCTCGACTTCTTCGTGTGGTATTTGGATACCGCATTCTTCTTTACACCGCGAGCACAAAATCACGGGTGAGACCTGGTTGGTTGACTCAATCCTACCCTTGGCGGGCGCTTCATCCGCGATGGACTTATCACTCTACTCGCTCGAACCCAAATCCAGAGTTGGTTTCCGTCGCTGCTGTTTCGTCCACTCTACATTGACCATGTTGATCCCAGTGTCTGGAAAGGGATCTACATCCACTAGTGCCGCCGCTGTGACTGGAGCCTCTACCTACAAACTACCATTATTAAGCCATACCTGAATCTGGTCTTTGAGTTTTACACAGTCCGCGGTATTC
>BDJD01006449.1:0-30589 GCA_002564525.1 Rosa multiflora | reverse complement strand
TCTAATGACAACTATTAAGTTCCGCCACTATGGAGAAACTACTAGTATAGTTTTGGTTGAATGTTCAACTCATAATTTTATACTTGATTAACATAATGTTTGGTGGATGAGAGCTCAAATAATACAAAGCCTATTTACATGCATCTGTTTAAAAGGAACAATAATAAATCTTTATGGATTTCTCAATAACTAACACAAGTAATAAATATCAATATACTAGAATATACTAATCATATTAAATAGTAACCTTAATATAGTCAAAAAGTAGCATATTTCATGATTTTTGAGATTAAGGGTATTTTAGGTATTTTGGGTTGTGTATTTAGTAAATTATTATAATGAGAAATTAAATGGGTGGTGTATTAAGTATGGAGTGTGTATTAAGTAATTAGGGGTGTGTATTTAAAACTTCTCATGAATTATATATTTCAATTAAGTTACTATCAATTGCAGAGGGTTGGATTTGGCAATGGTTCAAATGGGAGGGGATGCTTTGAATATTTTTGATTCTCTCCACTTTATTGCTCTTGATCTTACTTCTTTAAGCCATTGGTTATATTTGTAAAATTTAGATTAAAAATAGGGGAAATGATCATTTACCCAATTTCAGCTTACAAATTGCCCATTTGCTCCGCTAACAGTTTTTTTAACCCTATTTACCCAAAACACCCTAAGAAATTATTTCTATAATACCCAATTAAATTTTTTTATTCTTTTTATTTATTTTTGGGACTTTTTTGCCCTCTCCTTCTTTCTCACTTAGAGAGAGAAGTCATCCTCCACCTTGTTGTGCTCCGGTGACCACTGGCCAGCCACGGACTCCAGCGACCGGTGACCGGAATATGAAAACCAGTCACCGGAATCCCGAATCCAACTTCCAGACTGGTGACCAGATTCCGGCGTCTGATTTTATTGCCCCTAATAATGCCTGGTAATCATATTATTGCCCCCCCCCCCCCCAATAAACATATTATTGCCCCTAGTAACAAGTTTATTAGGGATCAATATTAATGAAAAATGAAAATGTTTATAATTTTGAAAGTTTTTATAGGTTTATCCAAATAAATAATCTTATTATTGCCCCAATAATAATTTTATTGCCCCCCAATAATCATATTATTATCCCGCAATAATGATATTATTGACCTGCAATAGACATGTATAGCTCCGCAATAAAACCTTTTTTAAAACTTTTTTTCATTCTTCTTTCTTCTTTCCTTATAAGCCTTCTGCCAAATATACCAAAAAAAAAAAAAAACGACGCAGCTTCGACCAGGAGCTTCTGCCCCTCAAGAGCTCCGGCTTATACAAGGACAAAAAAAAATCTCTCGACACCCAAAAATTGCTCTGGGCACCAACGGAGTGTGACGCCGATGCAGGAGCGGTCGGGAGGTGGTTGTGTAAGGGGAGCGAAGTCGAATCGGGCTGGGATCGGAGTCGGATCAGTGTTGGAGCTGAGTTATGGCACTAGGCCTTGGATCGGTGGATCTGTGGTTTGGGTGATGGCGACGCCGGAGGTGGATCGATCGAGGTGTTGGCCCGAAGCCGAAAGTTGGGCGCCGGAGCAGCCATGGCAGAGAGAGAGAGAGAGAGACAGAGTCTGGTTCGAGTGATGACGGGGCTTGGAGGTTGAGTTCAAATCCAGATGCAGTGCTCCGATCTTAGGGGTTGGCTTGGGGGACCCATGACGGTTGAGATCAAATCGAGGAATTGCGGTGGAGGGCAAAACTGTCTCTAGATGTTAGATTGGGTAAATGGGTTAAAAAAACTCTTAGTGGAGTAAGTGAGCAATGTTAATGCTGAAATTGGGTAAGTGGTCAAGGCCCCTTAAAAATATGGTATTGCTTCGCTTTTTGTTTTTAAATAAATTTTGTCTAAAATATTAGATTCTATCGTGTTTGGTAAATAAATAAAAAACAGCTTTAATTGATCAATTTTTAATTTCGATTATTTGGATCACATAAAATCCTTATATGTCTACTAATGTTGTCTAACTTGTTTATTAGATGTATCAAATAGTACACATTCGAACTATTTTCAAAATCGACCGTTGGATGTTATCATGATAAGAATATATGAATATGGTCAAAATTTCAACTATTTTCGTCATTGTTTGGGTCTCAATCTAATAGGTCAACCATAAACCCTAAGTACCGCATAAAACTAATATGTTCATTATCGCTCATTCGCAACTAATATTTTTGATCTGTCAGCTCTCACATTCTCGTGGGTATGAGCTATATCAACTAATGTAAAAAATTTGGGAAGTTCATCTCTTCGTGGTTTAGCTCCCCTTAGAGAAGTAGAAGCATAAAAAGAGTTGACTGTTTGATTTAATGTCGAAATGATGGCGAATCGGGTTAATTTTTTTATACAGTGCCTATTAATACTCTATAAATAGATGGGTAGTGTCAAATTTATGGTTCCAGTTTCAATTATTTAGATTGCACAAAATCCTTATATGTCTACTAATGTAGTCATGTTTATTAGCTGTATCATATAGTGTACCTTCCATGAGGAACAATGTGGTGAAAATATACTTTATCAAAATCGATCGTTGGATGTTATCACGATAAGAATATATGAATATGGTCAAAATTTTAGCTATTTTCGTTGTTATTTGGGTCTCAATCTACTAGGCTAACCCTAAACTCTAAGTACGAGATAAAACTAATATGCTCATAACCGCTCATTCGCAAATTATTTTTCAATCCGTCAGGTCTTACACTTTTGTGGGTATGAGCTATATCAACTAATGTTAAAATTTTAGGAACTTTATCTCTTTGTGGTTTAGCTCCCCTTAGGGAAATAGAAGCATATAAAGAGTTGACCGCTTTATAAAGAGTTGACCGCTTTATTTAAGGTAAAAAAATATACCTTCCATAAGAAAAAAGATGGAGGAAATATAATTTATCAAAATCAACCGTAAGATGTTATCAGGATAAGAAGAAATGGTTATGGTCAAAATTTCAACTATTTTAGTCGTTGTTTGGGTCTCGATCTACTAAATCAACCATAAACCTTAAATAACACATAAAGCTAATATACTCATAACCGCTCACTCGTAACTTATGTTTTTGATCTATTAGCTATCATGCTCTCATGGGTAGGAGCTATATCAAATAATATAAAATTTTCGGAAATTTTATTTCCTCAATGGTCGGCTCCCCTTAGGGAAGTAGAAGCTTTTAAAGGGTTGACCAGTTTATTTCATGTTAAAATGAAGGCGGATGAGGTTAATTTTTTTACATAATACCTATTAACACGCTATAAATAGACGGGTAATTTAAATTTATCAATTTTCAATTTCAATTTTTTAGATTGCACAAAATTATCATCTGTCTACTAATGTGATACAACTTGTTTATTAGTTGTATCAAATACCATACCTTCCATGAGGAACAATGTGGAGAAAATACACTTTATTAAAATCGACCATAGGATGTTATCATAATAAAAAAGATATATTTATGGTCAAAATTTCAACTATTTTCGTCGTCATTTAAGTCTCGATCTAGTAGGTCAACCCTAAACCTTAAATACCACATAAAAATAATATAGTCATAACCGCTCACTTGTAACTTATTTTTTTCGATCTGTCAACTCTCACGCTCTCGTGGGTAGGAGCTATATGAATAATGTAAAAATTTTGGGAATTTTATCTCCTTAAGAGTCGGCTCCCCTTAGGGAAGTATAAACTTTTAAATGGTTGACCGGTTTATTTCATGTCGATATGACGGCGGATGTAAGCCCCGAAAAAATGTATCGAGCTTAGTGGAGATTGTACGAGAAAATTTAACGATCTCGATAAATGTCAAAGTGCTCGAGAATATTTTTAGAAAATTTCATAAAGTGAAATCCTCGATTTAAGGATTGAATTATAAAGTACACGACATGACAAGTTCATGAAAATTTTCGGGGAATTTTTAGGATACCCAAGCTATTTATCCTGATTTTCCGAAGTTATGAGATTTTAGAAAACCAACGGTGCGATCGTGGCCTTCAATTCCACCACCGCTTCATCCTAGCCATTGAAAAAGATTGAACTTGGGGTTATAAATACCCTTGATCATATCAAGGATCAAGATCACGTCCAGAGGTTTCGAGGTCTCCCGACTCGAAACCGAGAGCCAGCGACCTGATCCCCTAACCCAACCGGCGCTCCACCGTCAGGCCGCCTCCGGCAGGCGTACGAACACCATCCTCTTTGTCTCGCTATCGCCTATATTCATGTGGCCTCGGATCATACACGCAGTGACTGTGAATGGAGAATCGACAATCCAAAGCTTAAAGAACCTGCGGTGAGTTTCAAGAATTACGGCGACTCCAGCCACCGTTTGGGGTGCATGTGTTATGAAAATCACTCCTCTCATCATGCTCTAAACGTTGGTGTACTTAGTTTTCAAATTAGATTAAGTTCTGATGATTTTCATTTGTGGGTTACTCTCGGCTCCGGCATCGTTCTCCAACATCGGTGGTTTTCTGGCACTTCTTGGCTGGGTTTCTGGTTCGACTGCATCTATAGGCGAGGACTGAGCTTGATTGAAGTTAAAGTCTAAAAATTTCAAGTTGGTGACTGTTAGATCGTACTTCATCACTAGTTGAGATTCGTCGAGTGTCCGAAAACGTTGAGGATTAAAATAAGGTTAGTTGAGTTACTCTCGGCTTTGGTGAATTGTGATTGTTGTTACATTGTTGATGGGTTGTTATTTTGGTGGAGTTATAAATTCAGAAACTTTGAGTTGTGGACGTTGAGACTTGGATTGCTAGTTCATCACCGGGTTCTTAGAGAGCTGCTGCAGATTGTCATTCAAATTGGAGAATCATCTCTCAAGATTGGATTGCAGCTTCTTCGGACTTGAAATGTTTCTATCCATTTCTTCTTGGGTGTTTTGGGTTTGTATGAAGATGGAAAATAATAAAAGTTAGAGTGGTTGCTGGGTTTCGGTAGCAAAGGAAAAGGAAAAAGGAGATGACAAAATAAATATTTTTTTTTTCAGGTGGCTTTCTTCTGTGAGATGGGCAAATGTCCAAGCAAATTTGTATCCATGGAGAGCAGGTCACCCGGTTAGCATTTTCAACCATCAAATTTCAGATTTGACATCTAGCGGTCCATATTATGCTGATGTGCCCAAGCATGGCAAGCTTGGAGCATTGTAGAATTTTCGAAAAATGTCCCCATAATTTTGTTTTGTTTTATATTTCAAGGACAATGCCATTTGTATTGCCTGTCTTATGTTTAGGATTCAGACTCTAATTAGGATTACTTACCATGTATCTATAAACAATTGTACACCAACATGTATAAATACCGGACAAATGTCTAGTTGACTTGCCTTGTGCAGGGACAAATGTGCATCTATAGGTTTTCAGTAGCAATAATAATCCTCTAAATAAAACGCCAAATTAGGCCCAAAATTGATTACATGGTATCTTTAAAAGTTTTTTAGACTCAGATACTCGGTGTCAGGGATCATGTCAGAAAGTTTTTCCTCTTGGCCACCAATAATAGATTGAGATTTAACTCTAATAAGCGTCAATGAGATTCAAATCTAGGTATATGGGTACCACACCTAAAAACTCTTATCAAGTCGACCACATGCACTTCTATGTCGTGTGCTCTCTGAATTTTAATGCGATAACCGAAATGCAATGGGCCTTGGCTGGACGACTGTTCCTGTCCATATGGAAGCCCAACTTCATAGGAGCCCAAAAACCCGTTTCTTGGACTTTGATGTATGAGTCGGGTCGAAACGTCAAAACGGAGAGGAGAGAAGGCGAAGCCAAACCGATCCGTCACTCTCCCAGAGAGTCTCAACACAGTGATCGGAAAAACAAAAATGGACGACGAATTGGTGGAATTGCAGAAGCAATTCGAGTCGGCACAGCAAGCGAAATCGAGCATCAGATTGTCCGATCGAAACGTCGTCGAATTGGTCCAAAAGCTTCACGAGCTCCACATCATCGACTTCGACCTCCTCCACACCGTCTCCGGCAAAGAATACATCACTCCGGTAAAGCATTCTTCTCTCTTTTGTTTCGGAAGAAATTAGAAATGCTTTGGTCTATGGAAAGTTATATACTAAGAAATTAGAACACGGAAAAATCAATACTTACAGTTGCAATTGGCTCTGATAGTGAAGAATTCATGGTTAAAATTCGTGTAATGCGCTTCGGTAATTTTTTTCCGGTGACTGTTTGGCATTTTAGTTCGAATTTCATCCCAAAAATTTCTTTTATGGTCAATTTTAGTATTAATGTTGTTTTTCTTTTAAATTTAGAAGAAATTCTTGGCATTTTGGTACTGTGATTATGTGAAATTGATTGTTTTGTATTTGATGATGGTGTGGGTTAATATAGGATCAATTGAGGCATGAAATACTGGTGGAGGTCAAGAGGTTGGGCCGTATATCACTGATTGACCTTGCAGATGCTATTGGGGTTGATTTGTACCATGTCGAGAAGCAAGCTCAACATGTGGTTTCTGATGATCCGGGGCTTATGTTGATTCAGGGGGAAATAATATCACAGTCCTATTGGGATTCCGTCGCTGAAGAAATCAATGAGAGGCTTCAAGAATGTAGCCAAGTTGCTTTGGCAGAACTTGCCGCACAGTTGCATGTCAGTTCTGAAATGGTGACATCTGTGTTGGAGCCGCGCCTTGGGACTACGGTAAATTGCTTTCCTTCTTTTGAGTGATAGTGGGGTAAAGAAAGGAGATTTGTGACTCCAGTGTTTGGATTCAGGTGAAAGGTAGGCTTGAAGGTGGGCAATTGTATACCCCTGCTTATGTTGCACGTGTCACTGCCATGGTTCGTGGTGCTGCTAGGGCTATCACAGTTCCCACAAACTTATCAGTCTTGTGGAGTTCTTTACAGCAGTTGCTGCAAGAAATGGAGGGAGCCAGTGGTGTAGCTGTAGAAGGTTCATTTTTCCAATCCCTTTTTAACGGGCTTGTAAAGGAAGGCGAGATTCTTGGATCACTTCGTGCAGGAGTTCATTGGACACCAAATGTATGTGTCATAATCTGGCTTCATTGGTTGGTGTGCTTTTAATTGCCTAGAATGAATAAATTGAGAGTTTCATAATTTCATTAACATGGGCTTGGAAACTGTTATTGTGCACCTATGCAGAAAAAAGCACTTTAGTTTGGTTATTACAGAATTACTTGAAGTTTATATTTGAAAATATCTCAACTAAAGATGACTATACCTTAACAATATTTTTGATCTCAATGCAGGTTTTTGCCATTGCTCAGAAGGAATCAATTGATTCTTTTTTCTCACAGGTACCCTTTTCTCCTATCTACCTGCAATGATGTCGAGTCCAGTAACCTACCCAGATGTAATCTTAACTTCAAATTTTGGCAACTTTTTTGTTGAATCTAATTTCATGTGGAGTTATAGAGTTTAGTTTCCACCGCTGCATTTGGCCTTTTAACCGTCTTTTACTTTCTTAGATCTCTTCGGTCACCATCCAAACTGGCGCAACTCGACAACTGTAGTTTGATTGATATTAAACTGATATGTCAACTTGGCATGTCCACCTGTAGCATCAAGCCACTGTTTAGCAATAATTTATGTTTTAAGAAGTTCAAATTTTTGGGTTACTTATTTTCTAGATACCCATAAGTCTAAGGGATTTTATGTTTGTTCTACCGTTGAACATTTTTTTTTTTCAGGAATGGGGAAGAATATTCTGAAATGTTGATATCTTGTTTTCCTGACTTAATCATTTTTGTGCTGCAGAACTCTTTCATTAGCTATGACGTTCTGCAGAAGCTTAGAATTCCCCAGCCTGATCAGTTCTTGCAGGTACTTAATTTTTTTCATATTGATGCTCTGATTCTGGAGCTCATAAAATATATATGTGAAGTGAACATTCTCTTCTCCTGTTTTCCATGTAATTAAAGTTTGTGGTTCTGCACTCCAATTTAGTCCAGATATCCTGAATGCATACCTTTGGTTACTACATTTATTCACCCATCAATGATTGAGATGCTTGATGCTGCTATAGAAGATGCTCTTGAGCGTGGGAGCTGGTAAGAAAACACCCTAGGCTATTCTATGGATTACTTTACATACTGTATCTTATCTCTTCAACTCACAGTCTTATCACCTTACAACTTGCATATATGAGTGTAGAGTAAAAAAAATATATATATATATTTTCCTATTGTAGTGTAAAAGTTGATCACTTGATACTGCCCTGTTTATCCGATTCCTTGTGCCCCTTATAAGATTGTTACCATGGATAGAAAATTTCACCATCTTATTATTGTCATTGTGCTGTTCTTTAATTATGTGGGACTTATGCAATTGGAGGTCCTTTTCTTGTGGCCAATGGAGGTTATTTAATATGTTGTTTCAATGATTTTATTATGTTTGAAACAATCCTTAAAATGTATTAAGATGCTTATTGTATATTATACGCACCTACAAAGATATTTTGATGTGTTCTTGTATGTATTTCTGTTGTACTGAGTTATTTGAAAGTATCACTTCCATTGCTATATTCATTCCTGGTATGACTGGATGTTAATGTAGGATGGATTCTCTTTCTATACTGCCAATGTCCTTTGGATCTCAAGATGCATCCAAACTTTTGTCCCTTTGTCCTTCCATTCAGCAGGGCCTCAAGGTACCTATCTGATACCAAATCTGCTTCTATTCTTAAACACCTTATCTGTTGACTTTATTCTGCATCCTGTTTTGCAGTCTGATAAGGCAATAATCTTCGGGGAATCCTTTGTATTTAGCAGTGCCTTTATCAAGGTATGCAGTTGTGAATTGATTTTATCATTTAAAATCTATTGGCTTTTAACTTTCAAATACAGTTGAAGTAAAAAAGTTTCAGTGACTAATATACCTAAAAACAACAATAATTATGAACATGTGTTGACATTCTGTAAAACAATTATAAACTTCATAACTTTCTTTTGCGGATAGCTCTTTTTTCTGACCTGAAAACAATGAGCTGTTCAGCAATATTTGAAACAATTCTACGTTTTATTTTTTTGGCAATCATATAAAATCTAATGCTTTCAGTAATGTGTTTATGACTAGGATGTGTACGATCGCCTGGAGAAAGAAATGGAAACCTTTATAGTTTCGAGTACTTCTGGTACTATGGTGTCAGATGATTTGCAGGAGACAAAAGTTGGTCACGAAACAAGCAGATTCACCGAATCAAATGAAACGGTTAGTGACAGCAGCAGTAATAAACAGACCATGGAGAAAGGATCAAAGAAGAAAAAGGGTCGAGTGGCTGGAAATATGGGAGCAGGTGCAGCTGAAGGTGATCCGGAAAACCAGGACTCTGTTCCTACAAAATCTAAGAAAAACCAAAGGAAAGGCAAGAATTCCTCCTCCGCACAAGTTGCTGACTCAAAAGCATCTGCTAAGTTGGTAAAATCTAAAGAGGAAAATCTGAACATTCCTTCAGAAGATTGGATGATGAACAAGATTGCAACACTGGTTCCTGAATTCGAAGAACAAGGTTTCTGGGTTCTGACTCTAGCTATTTTGTCCATTTTAGTTTTAAATACCATTACCCATGCATTTGGTACTAAGTTTTGACAGAGCAATGGACAAATTTGGTAGGTCTTGATGATCCACAAACAATTATTAGACCTTTGGCAAACTATGTGAGACCTATGCTAATAAACTCTTGGAAGGAGAGAAGAAAGGCATTGTTTACTGAAAATGCAGAGAGAATGAAGCACTTGCTTGATAATTTGCAAAAGAAACTTGATGAGGTTAGTGCTCTCGCCATGGCTGTTTTGACTGCAATAATTATTTCAGTTGTCCAATTCCTTGGTTCTTGAACTGGGTAATTTTCTTAAGATTTAAGAAGTCTCTGTTTGTAGTGTGCTTTTGCATACCTATTAGTCTGGACTCTTCTGTATGTTAAACTGCCTGTTCTTCCCTGCAGTCTTTCTTAAACATGCAGCTCTACGAAAAAGCTTTAGATTTGTTTGAAGATGACCCATCAACTTCAGTAAGTTTTACCTCTAGTGATGTGTATTAAGTTGTTGCAGTTAGTGATAACGAGGATTAAACAAGGCTCGTGTGTGATCCATAGGTCATTTTGCACCGGCATTTGTTAAGAACAACAGCTAGTACTATTGTGGATATGCTTCTTCTTAATTTGGTAAGTTTCATGGATTGTAATGTTCTGTTACAACATGTGACATGCATGGAGAGACAGCATATATATAATAAATATATGAATCTTTGTATGTACTTCTACAAAATCTGCTTCTTAATTTGGTAAGTTTCATGGATTGTAATGTTCTGTTACAACATGTGACATGCATGGAGAGACAGCATATATATAATAACTTTGTATGTACTTCAACAAAATCTGTATGTAGCTGATTTATGTCATCTGATGTAGGACATGCACAACAAATTGAAGAATGGAGTTGAAGTTGAGGACACTCAGATTTCAGAATCTTCTTCACTTAACCCAGGAGAAAGAACTTCCATTGTATGAATAATTCTCTACCCGATTTTACTTCAGTTTGGAATACCAATGAGACTGCTGAAGCACATTATCCAATAAGAGATCCCAAGGTGGTCTAACTTTTATTATCTGCTTTTGAGATTTTCAGGCTAAGAATTTTCCTGGATCTCTCTCAAAGAAGGCTCTTGTTGTTGTTGAAGCTTTGGAAGGAAAGGTCAGTTCTTGTTTGTGTTTTCTGTTTTAGGGATGTATTGCAATCTATTAATCGTGAACTCTTTTCAAGTTGATACTTGGAAGTTGATTGTATTTTGTGGAGTGATTATTTCATCTCTTAACTAATATAGGCTGCAGCTTTAATAAGTACTTTGTCCATTTCAGAGTTTGGATTATTAATATTTTAGTTTTGATATTTGACGCAAGTCAAGTAGTAGTGTAGACGTGAAGTACACCAGTTCAGTTTCTAGATTAGTATTTTATCTCTGGAAGCTAACAACAAATAAAATAGTTCTTTCTGATCTTAAAAAGGAAAGAAAGAAATAATGTAGTTTAAAGTTTAGTTTCTCTTTTAAGAATATTCTTATTTTCTTTAATTCAACCTTTTAATTTGCATTTCTGCCTGTATCTCTATTTTACTTTACATGAAATAAATAAAAAATTGCTTTTTGTGTTCTGTTACTTAATTGACATGAACTTACTGTAATGTTTTCAAATGTATAATTTTCTATGTGGCAGCGGGTGGAAACATTCATGACTGCTTTAAGAGACATAGCTGAAGAAAGGTACTTATGCGCTTATTTTATTGTGTTCCATTAAGCATTTTTTTTTGGGTTAGAAGTTGATCAACATGCCTGGGGTTCATTTTCTAGTGGTTTACTCCTGAAAAAGCTTGACAAGAAGTTGGAAAGAACACTTTTGCATTCGTATCAAAAGGTAACCTCCTTTTGTAAAAGAAATTACTCTAATTACTATTCACAAATTCCTAGAATTGCAATTTGACCTTATGGAGACACACATTACAGTTTTTGGAGTTAAGTTTTTTTGGGAGTTTCTGGCTTATGTAGTTATGTCTGCTGTACCTATCTTCAGGATTTGGCGTCTCAAGTTTCTGCTGAAATGGATCCAGTCTCTGTTTTGGCCAAAGTTGTTTCCCTGCTATATGTACAGGTAAGTAAATTTTTTGCTATGTGCCTTACGCATTCCAGATTCCTGTTTCTGTGCCCAATATAATAACATGAATTTAATTGAGTAGATTCACCATAAAGCTCTCCAAGCACCTGGAAGGGCCATCGCTGTTGCTGTTTCTCGGCTGAAGGTGTGTTTTTCCACAAAAATTAGTTACCCTGTCAAGTGCCTAGACCTTGAGAATCAATGTCGTATAATGTTGAGTTTATATGATTAACTTAGCAGTCTAACAAGGTATAACTAGTTCAAGAGAAAATAATTCCCTTATTTGGAGAATGGGGGATAGTAGTTCTTTCTTGATTAGGAGTGTTTGAAGGAGTGAAGGGATTTGGATTAATGTAATTGGCTCACTTTTATTTTGTCTTTTCTATTCTTACATTTTCCTGCGATTCCAAAATCCGGATGGATAATAGAACGGAAAATTTTATATGATTCATTTGACTAATATAAGCTTTAGGTTCCTTGGGTTTCACTGACAAATTTAACTTGCAAAGATTAAGATCTATAATCATGACCTCATCTAACATAAACACCATTTAGACTTAAAATGTGCGTATAGAAAAGTAAGCTTTTTCAACGTGTAACAGGTGGTGATTATTTTTTCTTTTTGTGAATACGGTCCATTAGACTGTAAAAAAGGCTTACAGTTAATTCCAATGTTAATTTTGTTCAAGAAAGTAAACTTTTAAAGAGAACATATGCTATTAGAGTCCTAACTTCGATTAGGGTTTATGGTGATTTAACAGTTGATCCAGTAAGATAAGAAAACAGACCAAAATTACTGTTGTTATTTGAAGTTTTTGTGAATGTGATTCGTTTTTTCTTTTGATATATTGGTCTTTCTAATATGTTTTTTTATAAAAAAAGTCCAATATTTTATTTCATAGAATGTGTGATTTTTTTTAAAGTGGAACATAAGGAATTGTACCCTTGAGTATTTTCTTTTTCTAAATAGTTTAGGAGAGTTCCTAAGTTTGCTGTTGGGTTAATGGTGACTTGACAGCTGGTTCAGTTAGATAACAAAGAGGCACATGAAAAAAGGCAACTGTGGAGATTAATTTTGGTTTATTGGGAACATGATCCATGAGTTTTTTAGACAATATATATTCCAAAATCTTCATTATATTAAGATTTAAAGTTAACAAGGAGCTGTATTTTTGCCTTTTCCTAAATATCCTCGTGAGAGTTCCATTGTTTGATCTTCCATTTCAATACATTAAGTTCACTCTCCTTTCCCTTTTGATCCCTTTAACATCCAAAAAGGCAATAGAAAACATGTTCCCCTCTTTTGTGCCTTGAATGGAATAGCATGTGCTCTCTTCTCTTATTTTCCAAAGGATGGGTTCATTTTCTTTTCCTTATACGCTATATGTAAAATGGTAAAGACCCAGTTGCAGCTCTCATAATTGTTTCAGAGTGCATGCTATCAATGATGCAGTTGAGTGATTCTAATATTTCTGATCCCAAATTAATATCGTTATGAAAATTTCAGGATAAACTAGATGAATCAGCTTTCAAGATCCTGACAGAATATCAAACTGCAACAGTAACCCTCTTAGCACTAATATCCGCTGCAAGTGGAGATGTGAGTATACATTTTACACTTTGCTTGTCAGATAATTTGTTATGTATCATAAGTACAATTGATCCATTAAGTCTCAGCTCTGAGCAGATGATATTGCTAAGTTTCAAGGTTTACAGGCAACTCAATATTAGAGTTTTAGAATGGCAATTGGTCTATGTTCTGCTAATTGGTTAAGCTACCAACGGCACGATTCGCATTATTTTACTTGGCTAAAATTCTTTTTTACGTGGACGGATTATTCAACGTAAGCAATCTCTTTTGCATCAGGAAGAAGACTGTACATCTGATAGAATATTGAGCAAAAGGGAGCTCCTGGAAAATCAAATGCCTGCACTGAAAGGCCTGGTTTTGCGCACCGGCACCTCACAATCTTGACTTGGCATGAGATGAAGCTCCTGAATCTCACATGGACCTGTCAGGCTAAAATGCTTATTTTCCTTCAAAATGTGAAGTTGTGGAGTGGTTACAGACTTACTGGTTAGTGCTCCCAAATCACAAATCAGAGGATATAGTTTTCATTTTAGATGAAGGCAGTGCCTATTTGCCCATCAATTTGTTGAGATTAGAGTATACCGTTGAAACATATCACTGCAGTTATATCTTGTAAAAGAAGTTATAAAGAAAAGGTACACAAATGTACCCTTCATGGGGTCATTTACCTTCAATCTGGTCTGGCTGTTAAGTGTTAACTTAGTCGATGCAGTTGCTAATATTTTTAGCCAACTTTAATAACAGCCGCCTTACTAAGCTTAGCTTTCTATGAGCGGTTGTTGAGTAGCCAACAGTGTTTTTTAATTATATATTTTTTAATAATCTGAATTGTTGTCTTAGAAAAATAAAATGCTGGAAACTATACCTAAAATTGAAATTTGAAAGAATTTTGGGTCATCGAGCAACTACAGTCAGTCCTAGGTTTTAGCTTACAATCTCCAACCCAATGAGCCTTAATAAGGTTTATGAGTAAATAAAAAACACAATTGATGAGGATGAGGAATTATTCGTCCACAAGAGTCTCCTATAAGTAAATAAACTAAAGACATTCACATGCCGACGAAATTAATGTTGTTAAAATACTCGAATAAAAAGGGACACAAAATGCCGACGAATTTGGAATTGCAGTTGCTGATGAAATGTCGTCGTAAAATAGAGAATTGCCAATGAAATTTTGTTGTCCATTGACTCGCAAACTGTTTGTCGGCAAAATGGGAATAGCCGACGAAACTCCTTAAAAGCCACGGACATAGAAAAAAGAGAGAAATTCCGACGAAAGGATTCGTTGGCACATAAAGTCGCATATAATTGCCTCAGTAGTCAAAATTCTCACATGGAAAATATAATAGAAAGGGATGCATCTTTTTTGACAAAAGTAATTCGTGGTTAAAAGACTTCCATAAAAACATAATTATAATAAAAGAGACGAACTGTCGGCAGTCGCCATTCGCCACATAGGGTGCAACACTCCACTGCTTTGCCTATATATTCCTACAAATGTATTTAAATGGTATTGCTATATCGTAAGGAAGGAGAAAGGGCCTTTCAGCTTCTGCTTGAATTCCCCAGTTGAAGGACCACTCAAAGACACGTAAGGGAAGGTCAGATTCTATTCCATTAATTAAAAAGAAAGGTGAGGGGTTTCACGACTCCAAATTCTCAACTGATCAAATGCCTCCTGTCTCTGTACCAGGAACTGTTGCAAAATCTGTTTTGTTAATTTCATTTAAAAGATTCTCTAGTTCATAGTACAAATATTCATTTTTACCAAAACCAATCAAATAAGAACCCAATGCTTGGACAGCTAAAGCACCCCCGAGATTACTCCACAACCCCCACCAATAACCTGTGGCATGTTTGCCCACCAAGACATGACTTTGAGGAATGTTTGCCCATTGCCTACCAAGAGTTGACTTGAAGCTTTAAAGAATTAAAGCTATAGTCCCACACCTCCAGAGTCCAGAATCAAATGTCTAGATTTCCAACAAAAAAAGAACGACTACATAAATCTCAGCCATTATCTGACAAATAAGAAACAACTTCATCTCCGATGACGCCCTTTTGGCACATGGTTATAGTCATAGCTACTTTTGACAACAGTTGCCACCCTGGCAGTTCAATTGGTTGGTGTTGTGCCACAATTTAGTAAAAAAAACAAAAAAAGGTAAATTACTTAAATTGGCTGATCACTGCTACAGCCTACAAGACTGGTAAAATAATTGCTTACAATTGCCAAATTGAAGGAACATCTTGATTAAGTTCTATTCAATGAAAACCATAAACTAAAACTTTACATTCTAAATAGAAAATATCAGTCAATGCGGTAAGGACGGTCTCTTATCCAGCACATCATAATGCACAACAAAATTTTCCTGCAACAAAAATATACAATAAACTCAGGGGACTGAATTTGTCAAAAAGATTCCACTATAGACAAACAACACCACAAGACATGGAATGTGTATCAATCAGTTCTAACCTTTCGAACTATTTCAAATGTGTTGGGATCAAAACAGTGATAAGACCCTCTCTCATATGTGTTTGTCTTGACAAGTGGCTCCATGTTGGGGACTCTTGCAATCCATAGATGGTGCTCCTTGTGATATAACCAGCCCTTGTTATAACTGTCAAAAATAGATGTCATACTGGCTTAGCATAGACCATTCTGCCTTGTAAACTTACATTACAGAATCCACAATGCTTTACACTACAATTTCAAACAAAGAGCAGAAGGGATCTTTTACATGATTTAGTGGTTTTGTAAAAGGAGGGAGGGAGAACAAAAAGAAACGAAGGAAAAAGAAAAAGAAGAGGTAATCCATACCAGAAGGGCGAAATATATATATAAAGCACCAGAAGGGCGAAATATATATAAAGTAAGGAAAAAGAAAAAGAAGAGGTAATCCATACCAGAAGGGCGAAATATATATATAAAGCACCAGAAGGGCGAAATATATATATAAAGCATATATACATATATAACATATACATATACATATTTATATAATGAAAAAGCAGAAAGCTTACAGTTCATTTGCAGCATGTAATTGAGCTTCATCTTTAGGCATGCTGCAAAACATAAGATAATAGTAATGAGTGAATACTGTAAATTCATATTTAAAGACTACATGAAAAAGATGCGACAGAGGCCCAACAATTAGCACCTGTAAAATATGTAAAATAATGTTTCCACCGAGAACTTTGAAAAATATCCTTGCTGCAGGCAACCAAGATGAGATTAGAGTAGAAAGAATATACAAGATGAAAATCTAAATCTAAGAACACCTTTTTTCCAGTAAAAATAAAAAGTAGCTCACATGTAGTGCAGGTGGTTGTTTAGCATAATAACATTGGGGAACACTAAACTCTGGATCACCCTTAGCTGGCTCGTCAGACCATGGGGAACCAAAAGTCTTGTGCAGATTTTCTGTTGAATTCAAGTTTAAGCCAAGCGTTGTCAAATCAATTCCAAGTGCCAGAGATGTTAAATCAGGATCACTCATCCTTATAACACTTAACAAACCAAGCAAACCAAATGGGTCTGGAGCAGATTGCGAGGTCTGCATTGACTTAATTCCCTGATCCCTAAATGATTGATTGACCGGTGACATCTGTTGCAGACGAAACTGTGACTGATTTTGGTGTTGTTGATACTGCTGGATAAGCTGGTCATAAGAACCCATGCCAGAAACTGTATTGGCCGAATTTAAAGGTCTCAATCCAATGCCAGGAGGTCCACTTGTCTAAACAAAAATGTGTACATATTAGATCCTACAATTACACAAATATAAGCAAATGCCCACAACTTGGTACTTTTCTGCTGATGTAAGAATATAAAAGAATTCATCTTTTATAAATTACCAAAGCTGAGTAATTCAAACTAGCAAATGATATCAAATCTGTTAATTCAAGGAAACATATTGAACCACTTGTTATAACTGGAACTTTGAACAGGAATGGCCTATATCCCTCGGTCTATGATCATATTTGAAAATCCAATATAAAAATAATAAATAAAAAAGAAAACCAGACAAACCAGACTCCAGTATTGCCCAAACAGAAATCAAAGCATAACTGCATATGGCAAGAAACCAGCATACCTGTGAATGATAGGTTGAATGCGATGATGGGAACATATCTGAGCCATGCAAATGGAGAAGATCCTGATTGTTTACTTGAGAAAATGAGACACCACTATTGCTGACTGATGGAGCATGTTGTTGCTGCTGCTGTGGACGATGAGATGAATAAGTCCCTCCCAAGTTAAATCCGGCAGATCTTCCCATCTGAAAACCAATATATGAAAATTTAAGGGTTAACCAATGACACATAAGACCCAAGTTAAATAATAATAATAATAATAAAAATAATAATAATAATAATAATAAAAACTGGGAAAGAATTTTATATAAGGTTCCCATCTGAAAACCAATATATGAAAATTTAAGGGTTAACCAATGACACATAAGACCCAAGTTAAATAATAATAATAATAAAAACTGGGAAAGAATTTTGTATAAGTGAAGCTTTGAACCCACTGAGAAGTGCTGAGATTGCATCATTGACACGGTATTGTCATGGAGTTGTTCTTTCTGGTGCATATCCATTGGATAATCAGAATTACCACCTGCAAAAGATCTAATAGCAAGGTCAATAACTGTGGAATCAACCAAACAATAGACGTCCAATCTAGAGTTTGTTTGCCAACTGCAATAGGTATGTGTGAACATCCGCAATAATCAAGTTATGAAAATATTAAATTTTGATAGAGAACCAAACCCATATACCACTCAATAAACAGTACATTTACTTTGATTCCCTGTCTACCATAAAGCATTTGTGCACACTGATCTGATAGATATGCACGCATTTGCACTTGAAACAAACTTAACTAAAAGCTACAAGTATATCTTTAAATTGCTACTATTAAGTCATGTAAAAAGTCAAAGTCATAAAACTACAAATCGCTCACACCATCTTTTTGGCCCTCATAGTTTTGATTGGTGATTTCAGAACAGTAAAATGGGCCACTGAGATTGCATCATTGACACGGTATTGTCATGGAGTTGTTCTTTCTGGTGCATATCCATTGGATAATCAGAATTACCACCTGCAAAAGATCTAATAGCAAGGTCAATAACTGTGGAATCAACCAAACAATAGACGTCCAATCTAGAGTTTGTTTGCCAACTGCAATAGGTATGTGTGAACATCCGCAATAATCAAGTTATGAAAATATTAAATTTTGATAGAGAACCAAACCCATATACCACTCAATAAACAGTACATTTACTTAGATTCCCTGACTACCATAAAGCATATGTGCACACTGATCTGATAGATATGCACGCATTTGCACTTGAAACAAACTTAACTAAAAGCTACAAGTATATCTTTAAATTGCTACTATTAAGTCATGTAAAAAGTCAAAGTCATACAACTACAAATCGCTCACACCATCTTTTTGGCCCTCATAGTTTTGATTGGTGATTTCAGAACAGTAAAATGGGCCCTTGTAAGTCGAACTAACAATTACCATCGTAAATGATATGCTATAAGCCAAAATGAAAATATCGCACCTTTAAATCCAGGCAAAGCCGGAAAATCTTCATTTTGGATGCTGAACTCTTGGTTTTGTTGAACAATAGGACTAACACCAAGACCTTGTTTTCGCAATGAACCTGCAATTTTGCATTATATTATAATCCAATTATATGAGAGGACACCATGCAATACATGCAAACAAAACTACATCTTACTCACCCAATTGCCCTTGAGGGCCTCCTGCAGAACTTGGCCGGCTTGTTAATTGAGGGAAATCATTCATGTCAAAAGGAGAACTGTCATTAGAATTTACATCATTCAACATTCCCATAGAGCTCAAATTATTCACTTGGACGTGGCTTTGAGAAAGTGGACCTCCAGCACTTGGATAAGAATTTCCCAACATTGAAATAACCTGCGGGGACCCTGAAACCAGAAAATGTCATCTATGAAGGGGAAGATTTTTCAAGTGAAAGGTGATGAAAAATCAAGCAAGTAAATCCATGTCATCAACCAGCAGTACTGCAAATGCATGTGCCATATAACCAATACACCTCAGATAAGACTTCTTTTTCAGACCGGTATTTGAACCTTGTTAATGACTACATGCTACAACAATTTGCCACACAAGTTCTAAAACCTACGGAAACATTCCAACAATTACCAAACTAATGAGCAAAAACAGAACATTGTGAATGTTCTAAGGTAAATCACTGGTATACACATTTTTCACTAAAGCCTTTTCCATATACGGTAAATCAAAGTAATATACCTTGTGGAAGCACACCACCCATCAAGCGATTCTGCCCTTGGACAGTTAAGCTACCAGATCCACTATTTCCACTTAAATTTAGACGGGAAGTAAGACCAGGCACCGACAAGCCTCCACCAGAACTAATACTCCTCCCAATGTTGCCCCCACCAACCATGTTTCCCATGGAACTTGTAATTCGTGGACCTGCATTTCCCAAAATTTGGCCTACACCCAATCCGGGAACAGCATTACGGTTACCAATTGCAGCAGAGGTAGGGAGAATCCCAGGAATAGAACCGCCAATTCCATTTGTGCTACTACTAAATCCAGGGTTTCCAACTACACTTATACCTCCTCTATTAGTAACTCCTGAATGTCCATGAGAGCTTCCATGAGATAACTGCAAAACAAGTTTTTTGTTTTTGAAGGAAAAAGAAAAAAGCAATTAGTCAGGAGAGAGAGAGAGAGAGAGAGAGAGAGAGCAAGGGGGAGTGTTAATGAATTAAGTCATACCTGAGAAAGAGCAACAGGAAGATTATTTGATGAAAATCGTCCACCAGAAAGGCTTCCAGTTGGTTGTTGGACTCCACCAGAAGGAACATTAGTTAATGTTGAGTTTCTTGAAGTTAATGTACCAGGCATGTTCGGAACATTGAAGCTCCCATGAAGGTTATGCAATCCTTGAATAGATCCTGCAGAATGAAACTTGCTTCAATAACTTATGAAATTTACATAAGACAGTCAAGCAATAATATCCCACCTGCGTGATGAAATACAGGAGAGGCAGCACCCGATTGACCAGAGAAAGATGTGGCAAAACGTCCACTACTATCTGGAAGATTTGAGGCTGATCCGTTTAGAGAAGACTACAACCAAAAAGCATGACATGATTTAAATATTAGAACATACCAATTATTCATTCCATACATAGCACGACGCACGTAAAATGACATTTTTAGACCGGTAGAGACCGCTAAGTCCTGTCTTACTCCTAGCTGCATAAATAACTTTACTCATGATGGCATGTTATTTCTAAACAAGAAACATGTATGAAATGACCCAATCATTGACCAACACAAAAGGCAACAGTAATCAAATAAGAACCCAACCATTCACCACATGCAAGGAAAATGCAAACATCCAAAATAATATCACCAAAATCAGAGCTATATAAACTTCAAAGATACAAAAGAGACTAATAACAACTGCTTCAAAAGCTACAAGAAGACAAATAAACCACATATCTTTAACAAAATCCCGAGTGCAATCACTAAATAGTCCAAAACATCACAATTAAAAGATATGTTTAATAAAGATGACATATTAAATCAAGGACACATTGTCATAACCTCAAGGAAGTTATGTAGAGAAAAGACGATACATTAAGTAATCCCGACATTGCATGAGCATCAAAAAGTCATGCAAAAGATCATTCCTTGCTCAGAAATATCCCTTGTGTGAACAACTTGTAAAGCGTTTCTCTGTGAACAAACAACGTATAGCCTGAAAAAGACAACGTGACTGTGAGAGATAAGACCAAAGACCAGGAAGATAAGTAAACTAATAGAAACACTACAAGTGAATGAAATAAACCCACTTTCCATAACCATTACAAATGCACGGTACTTAATAACTATGACGAAGAACTTTATTACAAACAATTAAAGATGACAGAGCCAGCACCCATACACATGAAAAGATGATTTTGAATTAACACTAGAATTGTACTAAATATCTTAGTGTAGTTTTCAGGTTCTTTTGTTACCTTAAAACCCATCAGCCTAGGTTTGACTAACTAAATCAGCAATGCAAAAACCCACGATCTTCTTCTCTTTTCCCCTTTCTGACAAAACCCCATACGTACATAACTTCATAATGCAACTTCACCAGCAGCAAAAGTGCACCAAATTTTAATTTGCACTATGCAGTTTTCTCAAGAAATAAAAATTAGAGGATCCCGAATACAACTAAAATAACATATCAAATAACCAGACACATCATATGTAATGGTGTTTTCAATATGCATCAAGTTCAGCAAAGTGGGAAAATAAGCTAAAGACAAAAAACAATATTATAAAAACCAACATACAGAAGCTGCAAACATTTTTCCGAATGATGGCCGAAAACTTCACCATACTTTTACATTTTAAAATTGAAGTGCTCATGACCAAAAAAGAAAAATTACAACAGAAACACTATTTCAATCACAAAACACAGTACATCAAAGCAGTGTTATTTACTTGACCAAATAAACTAATCTAAAATTCAAAAAATTGGCCATAAATTTTCAGTTACTAAATGAAGAGAGATTCAACAACAACTAAGTTGTCCAATTTTTTTTTTTTCCTGACACATAAACAACTAGCAAATTCAAAACTTAGAGAAGGCTACAAATCTTAGCGAACCAAAATAGACGCACAGCCCATGAGTTGTACTACTTTTCCGGTTTCCAGATTATCTCACCAACCAAAGCAAAATGCACAACCCGGAGTCTCAGTCGTTTCGACATTCGAATCTCGAAAACGAAGAATCTCTCTGAAAAAACCCTAGGAGAGAGAAAAGAACATCGGAACGGACCGGAAACCTAAAATTGGAATCACAGTGACAAGGGACGACGATCCAGAAAAGAAGAGCGAGCGGAGTGGGAGGAATAAGAGATCGAACTCGTTGGGAGTGAGGATCGAGTCAAAGAGGGAGAGGGAGAGAGTACCTGAGGAGCAGATCAGCGAAAGCGAGGGTTTGGGTCTCCGAGTCAAAGCGCGAGTTTGATTGCCCTAATATCACAAAAAAGGAGAAGGAGAGAGAGAGAGAGAGAGAGAGAGAGAGTCGCAGAGGATTTTTGATGATTATAGAGTTGTAATTGTAGGGGAGGAGGGGACGGATTTGGTGCGGCGTCATGTAGGTGTTACTAGAGTGGGCCCCTTTGTGCGACCTGTGATTGGCTCGGCCTAATTGTGTGTGGTTTTTCTTTGGGCCCTTAGTGGACAGCTTGATAAAACTTAAAGGGTGGTGAAATTTGCACACCCTTAATTGCAAATGGCACATCCTTTTATTTTTTTAATACTATTTCATCTCACCATTTTTTACTCTTCCTAAAATACCCTAAAGTCAGATTGTCTTCTCTCTCTCTCTCTCTCTCCTCTCCAAAACCCACGACAATCTTCTCTCTTTCTTCTCCACGTATGAGCCCAAGCTGGGTTCCTCTTTCTAGCTGCGACGTTAAAGAACAGAGACCCATTTGCAGAGCATTGGAAGAAATCCCACAGCTATGGATCCGAAGGCAGCGTAGACAGTGTCGATTTGGGCGAATTCGACGTATCCAAGACCCAGACCCCATTTTACAATCCTCTGTGAATCTTCCGGCAAAGATCGGAAATTCAACCCAGACCCGATTTTGGCAGAGATCGGATTCGAAGTACCAAGTTTGAGCATGCAGGATCATAGTAAGTTTCTTGGGTTTTGTGCTTGATTACTGTTACCCAAGATTTGTAGATCATTTTGACAGCTTCAGAGTTCTTGGTATTGGTGCAGTTTGATTTGTTTTCAAATTTGGGTACCAGTGGAGTTGGTTTGTTAGGATCTTTTGGAATTTTTTTTTCCTTCTGTTTTTTTTTTAAAAAAAAAAAAAAAAACAATTGTTTCTTGAAAAATAAACAATCTTCATCGAAAAAAAAAAATACTAAACAACAATTTGTTTTGTTTTTATTTCAAATAAGTAGTTAATTAAGGGAGTGTCCCAAATATAATTATTAATTGTACAAATTCTTAGGAAAAAATGTATTCAATGATTTAGAAAAAAAAAAAAATTTCAAAATTTTATATGACACGTTTTCTTATTTAGAATGGTAAAAATGATGAATTAGTTTTTAAACATCATCTCATTAGGTTGTTTAATAACCAAATGAAATTAGAACATTAAAAAGTCTTTGCTAATTAGTGTTTATTATAATACATTTCGTTAGTTGAGACTCTTGTTATTATCTCGAGATGTTTATTTTATTTTTATTTTTTTGATGAACCTCGACGAAAGGAGGCTAATTTATTGAAAAAATAAATAAATAAATACATAGAGGGGGAACTATGCCAAACCGCTTGGCAACATCAACAGAAACAGAAATTAGGATGACTCATTCGGTCCCGATTACAAAAACTATGAATGATAGGCGGAGCCAAATCCCACCAAACTAAACCTGAGGAAGTAGTTCCAAAATTTTCTAGTGCGTCTGCAGCTTTATTCCCTTCACGAAATATATGAGTAGAACAAAATTGCATTTGAGAAATACTATGCAAACAATTACCCCATTCCACATGAAGTTGCCAAGGCACAAGATGAGGAGATTGTAGAAAATTGAGTACAAGTGTAGAGTCCACTTCTAACCATATGAATTTCCAATCTCGGACCCATGCTAATTCTATTGTTTTAATAACCGCCATGACCTCGGCTGCAACAGAACTAGGCACATCCAAATTGGAGCAAAAAGCACCCAAAACAACACCTTTATAATCCCGAAACAAGCCACCATAACGTGCTTTCCCCAAGTCACTTTTCCATGCTCCATCTATGTTTATCTTGATCCAACCAAACAACGGAGGATGCCAATTAACTTCAATGATGCGAGGAGTCTTCCGCTGCCTACAAGGGGCATTAAACCTCTTCAAAATACATAAGTCATGAGTGGTATTATGCATGTGACCAGTGGCAATGTGACTAGAAGAACATATATGACCTGAAATCAGCCGACATGCTTTCCCCACGTCAATATTTGCACCGTCAAACTTGACCTTGCTCCTTAACTGCCATATAAACCATAGAGTGTAAGTGAAGCATGCAAGCCACAGTTCTTTCAATTATGGACTACGACCAGCAACTAACCCACTTTGCATGATATTCAATAGTGAACCATGTAGCATGCGCAATTCAAATTTGTGGAACATAATTGCCAAATAGCACCGGCAAATGAGCATTGAAAAAACAAATGCTCCAATAACTCAGTGCTAGTGCAACAAAGTACACAGCTAGATGCAAGAGATATCCCACGCCTTTGCAAAAAATCATCAGAGAGTATGCAACCCCGCAACACCTTCCAGGCCAACAAAGATATACGCGGAGGAATGTATTTAGACCAAATTAGCTTATCCTATGTCACGCCCCTTATTTTTAACACAATTAAAAACCGATATATAATCTCATAATTATACATGCGTGATCGTTCAGCCATCAATACAAAATACCTGGAAACTTTTTCCCTTTAAACCAAGTACATACTGATGCCCTGAACCCTTAAACTTAATATACACTCGCTCACCACAAAGTTATATATTACACAAACTTACGAATTAATTTGCCAATAACAAAATAAAACGTAAATGCTCATCCGAGCTCACCACAAGCTAAAGTCTTAATAACGGTAAAGTCACAAAAATGGCTTCCTACTGTAAAGCTGCAAATGGCGCTACCCCAGCATTAGCCACGATTATCTTGACCTGCAGAATTAACCCGTACACCGTTTGAATGGTGCACCGGGTTATCACACAACAAACCTGATAAGCTTTTGCAAGCCTGTATGAGTAACTCAAACACACACGCACAACTCACCCAACAAGGAATCCCATCAACTTGTGAGTAAGGATCACACACTCTATTTTCCCAAAAGAAAACAACACAAGTCACCCCATGACACAAATCATATAATCGTTAACCTAACAATTCAATATAATAAATCGATCCAACCTGGACAAAACATCAACACACATCAATCATATCTATCGTTAACCTAACAAATAGAATATGATACACACGTCCTCCCCGGACATTTAAAAGAAAGAATCCCCGAAACTCCATTTTAAAACACATTCTCAAATCAACACAAGTCACCTCGTGACAAAATCATAATAATTGAAACTCTGACAATTAAATAAGATACACACGTCCTCCCCGGACATTTAAAAGAAAGAATCCCCGAAACTCCCTTTTAAAAACATGTACTCATGAGCATCAGATAGCTCACCGCTACCTCCCATGATGTATAATGGCAACAGACTAGAGTTCTAACTGATCGTAACCACTCGCCCCACCAAAGGCGTGATTCCCGATTCCTTGTCTTGGTCACCATCTGCGACCTGTCACCATCTGTAACATATGATTTCAGACCCCGTATCGTGTTAAAATCAAACGTTAAGGTCACCATCTACAACCTGTCACCATTTGTGACATCTGAACAGACCCATCTGGTCTTCAGACCCCGATCTTCACATATCAAAACATCTCAAAGAAGTCGCGTTGGACTTAAAAGCGTTACAGCGATTACAATCACCATATGTGACCTTGTCCCAGTCACCATTTGTGACTCAATCTCCATCATCATCTGTGACCTAATCCCAGTCACCATCTGTGACCCTTGGTACTAGGACCAATACATTTAAAATAAGTCACGCTTGACTCAAATGTTAATATAACACTCAATACTTTTCAAACAATCGAAAACATCTTTTTCCACAATATGGTCTCATGAAAAGTCACATTCAACAATAATATGAACACCATCATGCATATTATTCATCACACATCACTCACAAGAATATATATATATTTCATGTAAATATATATATATATATATATATATATATATATATATACACACATACACGTAGTCATTCGCTTAGGAATGCCTAACAATACCAACTATAGTTTGCAGTTAAACAAATAACGTCAAAACAATAATAGTAACTCTGTTCGTAAATGAACCTTGTGAGATTACTCACCTCGAAACCCCCGTTGCGTCTTCAATACAAAACAAAGCAGCCAAACCACAAAACAACCGTCCAAAAATACTTCGTCAAGTACCTGGGGTTCAAGCCAACTAGGCCTAGATCGTTGCTTATTGCCTCCACAAGCTGCCGTGAACTGTTCACCTTGAGTTGATCCAATTCCAACTTGAATAGATCAAAACAAACACCACAGATCAATCAGGGAGGCTCCTACGAACTCAACCAAGAAAAATTAAAGCTGTGACGTCGCCGGAGCAAGGATTTCTGATCGGGTCCGACTGCATCAAGTTTCACTGTCTTCCAGCGCCGCACACAGTGAGAATCGACGCTAGAGAATACCACAGGGAGGAGCGCACGGAGGAGGCGAACTGATCTGGGCTCGTCTGGTGGTCTGCCGTCGCCGAAGCTGGTCGGAAAAGCCAGGTCGGGTCAATCGCAAAGAAGAGAGAGAACGGAGAGTTCAGAGTTTCCAGAAAAGGAAAGTGGAAAAATGAAAATAGTAAGTTTCCGAAAATGGAAACTCCTATTTATATAACTTTCCCAAACTTCCACAGACCATGACTTTCTCATACGAGCTCCGAATTCTGCGTTCCATATATCCACGAACTCGTATCGACGAGCTCTACAACTTTTGTGAAGGAAGTTTTTAGAGACCCCCAACAAAAAAAAAATCAACCCCTGCGCCCCCCCCCCCCCCCCCCAAAATGATGCTTCCTGAATAATTATTCGCCCGAAACACTTCCGCTCCATCCACGAGCCACGAAATCGTCTTATAACCACAAATTAGATTCCGAAAAATAAATACGAATTTCCGGGGCATCACACCTGTAACGCCCCAAAGTGGTTAACGTCACAGCGCCGCGAATCTTACGAAGCTTAAATATTGTCAAAGTAATACTCAAACTTCTTAAGATGCGCAAGGCTAAAGATAACAAAACTAAGTTTTTGGGCAGCTGCAAACTAGATATTTGTAATCAACGTGTCTCGACCTTTGGTAAAAAAAAAAAAACCACATAAACTCATGAGAAGTCTGATGTTAAATAAACTCGAGGTAGCTAAACTAAATAGACTTCAAAGAGGTTTGAATTCTGGGGCTTCACACTACAATTTGTGGAAAATTTTCAAGCAATGACAAAAGCAAAATAGGATTTACCCAATTGAAATAACAAGCTTAGCAAGAGTAGCTAGAAACTTGAAAATAGGAGATAAAATGATGCAAATCTGGTTCGCACATTAGGGCTGTGAAACATGGCCTTTAATATATACATGGCTCAAAATAGATCACTGAGAGTGATTCAAAAGTAGACTAGCCTAGACATTTACATGAGGCAAAAGTGAGCCTTTCAACAAATTTACAACAAGCTGAGTTCATCTTTCCACAACAATAGTTCCAGCTAAATAAAGGCTCAAAACACCAAGAAACATCAAGGTTTCAAAATAGGATAAAAGACCTCAAAAACAGGAGTTGACAAGCAACAAAATGCCAAAAGTCACCACTTCAGTTCTGCTCCATTTCAACTTCGTGCACAGTACCTGAAATGAGTAGGGGTGAGCATTACTTACGTTCATATGCTCAGTAGGAAGTAACGCTAGCCACGTTTGAAAACTAATTGAAGTTGGTACCAATAAAACATTAAGCAACAGTAGCAGAAAACTAAAGTGTGTTTGAGAGTTTCCAGTGAAAAGTATGCATGAAGGGTACCCATTTTTCTACAAACCGATGACCGGTCTTAATGCCAACTACTTACTTGCTAAAGGAAATGCACAAACAACCAGCAAGAAGTAGCGAGAGTGGCCGTTTACTCCATACCACCTAGGAGTAACACCACACCTCAAAGGATGTTAGACATCCTCCAGTCCGTATAGCCCCTCCGGAGGTTTAGGGGATAGAAACCCAAGGTAGTCGCTTTGCTTCCTTCACTCTCAGGTCACCACTTAAAAACAATGCAATGTGTATGCACAAAAACATAAAAAATTCAAGAAAAGCTCTAACTAGTGAAGACCACCTACCTGGAATCCTTGATGTGTAACTCCCAGCAAGTACCACAGAACCACTCTTCAATTCACTTGAGTCCTTGATCATATTATGAACATGCAAACCACCATCAGTCCTAATAACATTTCTCCCTCAGACTAAATCACTCAATTAGAGACTGAGCAGTAGCTAGAGCTTTACCATGTGTGGGCTTATTCCGAAAAGAAAACATTGATCAGAATGTTCTGATCAGAATGCATAGAAAACACTGGTTTGTAGTCACTTTCGAACAAAAACAAAACTTTTTCTAAACCTTTCAAACTGAAGTCAAGTTTCAGGGCATGCTTTGCATGTCTAATCTAACTTACTGAAGATCGAGGACAGAAAAATAAGTGTAAAGGTTCTCAAATCAATTGCTTGCAACAATAAGCTGCAAGTTTGAGAAAAATTCAGAAAACTGGTAACAAGTAAGAAAATTTCACCAACAATTAGTCTTTCAGTGATTTCGAGCAAAACTTTCCAGATTTGAAGTAGACATGCAAAGCTACTATTTTGCAAAGTTTCATGCAAATCGAAGTTCAAATGAAGGGTCAAACTGGAATCTAAAATTGACAGAAACGCTGATTCTGCAGAAATCCTGAAACAGTGCAGTAACTTCAAAATAGCACGAGTAACTCAATTTAACTACCTTTTTTGTGAAACCAAGCTCAAAATGACCATTGAAGAGTCTACTTTGAGCTGTCAAAAACTGAGAGTAAAACAAGGAATATAGATTTTTCGAAAATCATGGAATAGCCCACTGGTTCAGCTTGGGTGTTGTCTTTGAGGCATATATAACATCAAACACTTGGAGTGCAGTAACTGATCTTTGATCTTTTCCAGTCCTATACATCCTAATGGGTTTACCAAAATGTAATAATCAAAAGTGCATTCCATTACAACCTTGAATAGCTTTAAGAGTTAGAATTTAACTGAAAATAGAAGTTCTTACCAAAAGAAAGTAGATTTCTGGTATTGGAGCAACATAGAGAGAAGCTCAGTGGTTTGAAATCTCAAAGTCCTCCATTTTTTCTGTCATAGTGAAATATGTGAATTAGAGGACGTATACATGACATGCAAGGCAATAGAAGACCTGGAGCTGCGAAATTGGAAAAGTGCAGAAGAAGGTTTGATCAACCCTTAGCTTCATACCTCCTAACATGATGAGAAGCAAGACTTGGGGATAAAGTAGCTACTGATTTTCGACCTTAGCTGAAAGTGAAGTAAGCAGATTCAAGTGTTTCAGAGCTTAAGAGAAGGGTGAGAATGGAATGGAAAGAGAACAGAAGTAGTTTGGTTTTTGTTAACTGAGTGTTTGGTTGTAAAAGAGTCTAAGCAATGAATATAAAAGTGACATTTCAGAAAAACTAAATAAACATAGGCTAATAGATTTTGGTTAAGGAAATATGTTGAAAAGGTAAGAAATAAATTAAAAGAGGGAATTATTTGATTTCTAGTCGAAGTAAAAGAAATATGACGAAATGGCGTGTTCACAATCTCACACAAAGCGGGAAAGTGTAATGTGAGAAGAGGTGGAAGATCCCAGGCACCATCTTTAACATAATCTACAACCATCCCCGTCATATAATTAGTCACACCATATGGAAGACCAAAGAAATTTGATAATGGAAGAACTACAAAATTGTCATGCCAGAAAGACACTCGACTCCCATCACCAATAAGCCATCTTCCGCTCTCTAAAACTTGTGGCCAAAATCTTTTTAATCCTGGCCAAATAGATGAGCTTGCATATGACCGTCTCAAGTTACCATTCCTCCAGAACCGAGCTCTCAAGAAACCACACCCTTCAAATGAGGAGGAGAAAACCTCCCAGCTCTTTTTCAAAAGAAAAGACCTATTAACTATCAAAAGTTGCTTCAGTCCTAGTCCACCTTCTTCCAATGGAGAACAACAAGTACGCCATGCTACCAACGGAATACCTCGTTTTTCAATTGAGCCTGACCATAAGAAATTCCGACACCAAGTCTCCACCCGCCTTAATAAAGTTATCGGCCATTCATAAACTTGAAAGCTATATACCAACATGCTAGAAATAACAGATTTAATTAACTGTAACCTTCCAGCCATGGATAACAGAGAGCCCTTCCAACTAGAAAATATGAGCCAAATCTTATCAATGATGGGCTGAAAATAAGATGTCTGAGGTTTACCACGAAAAATAGGAACTCCCAAATAGGTAAACGGTGTTGAGCCCAAAGACACACCCAATGAAGAAATTAAATCTCGAGATGTTTACTTAATGTTTATTATATTTTGGAGTTTA
>BDJD01006447.1:41121-51580 GCA_002564525.1 Rosa multiflora | reverse complement strand
TTTTTTTTTTCCTTTTTTTTTTTTTTTCCTTTTTTTCCCTCCCCCCCCCCCCCCCCCCGGTAAATATAACCTAGTAGATATTACATTTAACTTTTTCATACACGAGGTCAAAAGGGTGCAGTGCCTTGTAGTTTTGAAAATACAAGGACATAATGTGTTTTCTGGAGAATGGGGATTGCAGTGCACTGATCAATCCTTACTGGGCAGCAGAAACCAAAATAACAAACTAAACACCAGATTTTGGTTACGCGGTGAAAATCTCAAAATATGAGATTAAAAACACTGCGGGGCTCTTACTCTTGAGAACCCAAAACCCAAAATAATGATCATCTTATTCAAAATGATATGTTCTTTTACACTTGAATAGCACTAACTCGGCTATAAGGTTTAGACAAAAGCTAACACAAAATTAGTCTTCCTTCTAGAACTCCTTCACTTGAATGATCACCAATTCTTGCTCTTCTTTCTTCACCGTCTTTCTACTGATATCAAGAGAGTGTTTATGCATATGAAGACACAATCAATAACACTTATACATGGACCAAGTGTTTGACTCTTTGTGAAGACTCAATTTCAAACTAACATGCAAAGCTCATGAGAGACTCTATCAAAAATTCTTGCGTCCATATTCCCTGCAGCTAACCGTGTCTTTTTCCTGCTTATATGATAGACTACAACAACTACTCAATCATGCAAAGATTCTACCCTAATTTCCCTTTAATTAGAAAAGAAACTTTCCATATAAGAACTCCAACAGATCTTCAAGAAAATCAATTAGGAATGGACACTTTCTAAAAACCCTAGGACATCAACACCATGATTTTTACAATCAGAAGAATCTTTAAAAAAAGTAAATACATAAAATCCAAACCCTACTTTCCAAAAAGGACTCCACATGAAACTGACTGCAGACTCAGGGATTGCAATACATGTTGCAATTCCATGCATATGCAAATGCATTTACCTATCTTGTGACTCTTCGAGATTAGTAAAGGGCGTTGTCATAGCTTTGTATGGGAATGCCAATACGACAGGTACAAAATCTGTACCTACAAGTTTTGAGAGCATCTCCAATGGCTTTTTCTTTTGGTTTAGGTCAAATTTGAATTTGACATATGACATGGCAAATTTGATATAACAACATTTTGACATCCTTTAAGCTCCAATGGCTATGTCAAATTTGAATATTACATTAATATATAAAATTCTATTTATGTTGTTTTTCCTTTCTTTCTTTTTTTATCTTGTAAATCAATTGAGATGCTATTGAGAGATGCAATTGAGATTATGAGACATTTGAGATATAGGAATACATATAATCGAAACATAAACATCAAGTGCACCGCTGGAAACCAACAAACTGATCCAAACAAAAAAATCTAGAAGGCTTTCATGACCTCCATACAGACTCATGCTACATATTACAAGACCAAGTAGTGTTCAAAAACAATCGGAGGAATAAATTGCGTCAAACTTCATATATCACCTTGCAAAATTTTCATCTGAAGTTTGGAATGATATGCCCTCTGCTTAGGATTCATAGTAGATGCATCCATAGACATAATTCTCATCTCAGCCTCAAATTTTCTGTTCTCAACCTCAAGTTTCCTAACTCGTGGTTTCTCCTTGTCAACTTCAACTTTCTCCTTTATAATTTCTAGTTTCTTTTCATCTCCTTCTTTTTTCTCTTGATGTAATTTTTGTATTTGCACCAATTGATCAGTGGTTTCTTTTAGCTTTCTTTTCTTAGCCTTCTTACCCGGTGGTCTAAACACTGGAAAGCAAGTGTACGTGTCTTCTTCAATATCTATGACAGGGCCTGTAGTTGAAGATGATGAGATATTAGTTATACAAGACTTAGATCTTTGCTTACTTTTCTTGCTGTCCAGCTCTTGCATTAATTGTATCCACTTTGGTTGGTGCTTCAACAAAATCCAAGCATGATCAAGATTGAACTGAAGCTTTTCTTGTGCTTCAAACATCTTCTTTGCATCTGCAATCTGAAGAGAGTAAAAACTTATTAAAAATAATTATATTATACCATGGTGCTTAGAGGCATTACTTTGAAGACATTGTATTGAGTAGCTAATGTAATATAGTTTACCTTGTCTTGTTCAGTCTTCCCACTTTCATGCCTTTCATTTATCGCTGCAAAACATCCTGAAAATTTGTTCACCATCTTTTGTATTTTTCTCCACCGTTGTGTCAGCATCGGTTGTGAACGATCACTGTCAAAGGACTTGTACTGATGATAGTACTCTGTAATTTTCCCCCCAAAAGTCTGCAGCTTTTGATCATTGCCTTGTATTGAATCCATACTAGTATTCAACCAAGCACTTATAAGAAGTTTATCCTCCTCTACATTAAAGCTGGGACCTCTTGGAGGCCTTTTGTTAGCCACTTGACAGACCTCATCAACATTTTCATGCTCTGAGTCTTGCCATGAATACTGACAATCCATATCTGAAGAAGATGAAATTACGTAATCAGAAAAGAACCCCAATTATATAGTGCTTCTGTATATTAGTTTTAGTTGGGGAACATATGAAAAAGAACATTAAACAAAAAGTATCCAGGTTTAATGCTCTTTAATATTGTAGTACAATCCTATTTAATGCACATCAACTCAAATCTTCTTTAAAGATTTGATAAAAGAACTTGTGGAAGCCTTTTAGAAGGAGTACATGTGTTATTGAAAGAGTTATTAAATTGAGCAACCAAGCACTTACAGATGGTTCAATCATAAATATCAAAAGAATAAATATAATTTTTGAGATTGACATGATGAGTATAAAACCAGCAATTTATGCTAGCAATCTGCACAAGTCCTCTTTCATTGAAAGAAGAAGTCTGCACAAGTCCCCTTTCATTTAAAGAGAAGTCTGCACAAGTCCTCATCAATTTAAAGAAGAAGTCTGCACAAGTCCACATCAACTTTATTAGCCACATGTTAGGTAATAGAAACAATTAAGACCATGTAGTTAACAGTCTATTCTGTCTTCACCAAGCTCACCAGCATTGAATGTCTGACCACAATGCAACATGACAGCAAATTGAGATGTAACCTAACTGATATTCCTTCATTCTCAGTGAGGAACAAGATATTGCAGAAAAAGAACAAAACAAATAGGTGCAAATCTGGTAGGAGATATGATATATAAAAATCAAAAGAGCTTATTAGTGAGGCATTTAGCTCATAAATATTATCACAGTCCTTACTACAAACCAACAAAACAAAATCTAAAAAGTGGACTATCAGTTTGATACAATTGACCTCAATCTCTCACATAATTAGATACCACAGGGCTATAAGGCAAATGCATATATGTACACCACAGTTTTGGCATATTTCACAACAAATGAAGGAACCAATTATCTATGTGCTTATTGCATGCTAATAGCATCACCCGAGTCATTTGCAATCTTGTGCTTACTACATGCTAACAACTAATTTTAGCCACATGTTGTGCATGGCAATGATTGGATGAAACTTACAATGAGTTGATGAATATATTTTGAAACGACTAAGAGGAAATAGAAAAACTAACCACCCAAAGTTTCTCAGTTGGGAACACTCAAATATAACTGCCTTTATGTAGAACACATTGGTACCTACTTCTTATAAACATTCATAAAAACTAGAAAATCATAAAATTACCTCCTTAAATCCAGGGAAAATCATTGACTTGAAAAGTTGATACAGCGTTTCTCGAACTAGTCTATCATCATCACCAATGCGTTCACGCAGTTTTTCAATAATAGCGTACTTATGCAACCTCAACTCTTCTGGATGCTTAAGGAATAAATCCTTAATTCCCAACAATGCGTCTACAGAAAGAGATAAAATTTAGAATGTTAGAATCAAAAGTAGATACAATAGAAGAAAAATGTGGCAGATATACTTCCTAAAGACACAAGTATTGGAAAGAAGGTAACTTATTCAAATTGAACACAGTCAATACAAAATGAATGTGCAGAATAATATAATCAACGATCTAGGTGACTTTATGATAAAAAAAAGAGGTTGCAATCATAGATTTATGTGATTTATTGCAATCATAGCAATAATCAGAAGATCATGTGAATGGTGTTTGTGCGTATGTGTCCCAATATCACCTGCAAAGAGCTTGCGTCTGAACTAACAGACAGCAAACTAAAGCTATCTCTTTCTTTCAAGAAAACAAAATGTATTGATTGTAGTAGTAGTGGAGCCAACTACAATTATCCATTTAATAATCAACGTGTATTGAAGAAGCCAAATGAATGAAATACCAAAAAGATATCATATAGAAAGATACCCTAACCTTTTGCTTCCTTAGCCTTTCATTTTCCTCCTCTAGAAGTGAAACTTTGTTCTCTAGTTCATTTGTATAAGCCTGTTGCAACTCTCCCTTTTTAGATAAAAGTAATAAAAGAAAATCACAGGTGGAATCTAAGATCAACAATAAAAGAATGAAAACTAGACCTGCTTCCTTGCACGTGAATGAGCAGCAGATTCCCGGTTCTTTATCATTCTCTTCTGCGATCTTAACCACCAGAATTAGGCATATACGGGTGTTAATCATATGCATTAAATTTGTTTTACCCTTTCTTTGGCTGCTGAAAAGAAAACTCAATTGAAACTTATGCTGTACTCACTCACAAATAGCATGTCACTTAACTTGATTTTAATTCAACCTCTTTTTGTTTTTGATTTCTCCATACATACATAGAGGGAGAGGCAAACACATAAGTACCCCTGGAAAGAAACATCTATATTCCCTGTTTATCTCACACATTGTGAAGTACAGGTGGTTGAAAATTTCCAGCCGTAATAAAGTTGACTTAAAAATGCAATGAACAAAAATCAAATGAAATTAAGTAGCAAGAATAGTCCCACAAGAGTATTACCTTGAAAACCATGTATGGCTCATTTATCTCAATATCTAAATCATCTGAGCCATCAAGATGCTTGGAAAGTACATCAATTGGCTTGATACGCCCTTCACGCAATCTGATCTCTGACCTCATTTTGCTTTGATCAAAGTGGAACTATCACCAGGCACAACAAAAGCGGTATAACATGTTAACTTATACAAGAGCATTCAAAGTTCACAGCAAAAAGAAGGGTATATAAATAAAATACCTCTTCTTCTTTTTTCTCCCAGTCTTGGAACTCAGCCAGAGCACGTTCTCTGGCAAGCAGCGCCTGCAGAAAGAAATGAAAGGTGCATAACAAAACTACAATGATATCAACCAATAAGGTAAGAAGAAATGACAATAGCAAAAATATTATTCCCGATGGCAAAATGCAAACCAATTCATTATGCCAACATTTTCAAGAGAAAAGTTCTTGGCATACCACGCAATAAACTTACCATTTCTTCCTCATGTTGAGCTTTTTCAAGTGCTGTTTCCTCCCTTCTCTTCTTAACCTTTTCTATCTCAGCCTGTATAATGAACATAAACATATTAGAATTTCAAGTAAGCAAAACAGAAAAGGTTGGGAATTAACAAAAGTCTATGGCATGGCATGAGCTGATGAAGATACTAAAAATACACTGCCAAGTACCACCTCAGATGTGTATATCACACAGGTATCTAGAGTAAATAAACTAGATATGTAAAGACACTGAAACAACCTCCCAACCCACCTAGCTTATATAAGGTTCTCCCTGTCCTGGATAAAGGACTATGCCAACATAAAAGTAAATGTGAAACCTCAAGTCAAGACTTCATATACAAATAGACGACTATGTCATTATTTCCAGAAAACAAGCTCCACTAGAAGATAAACAGTAACCACCATACACAAAGTGCCCCAAAACTACCAGAAAAAATATCTACTTACTGATATTAGCCAAGTGACGTTGCCACAAGTGCTCAACTAGATCTGCTTGGAGCATAGTATGTGTTCCCTTGTCAAGAATTCGCAAATGATTGCTGATAAAATCCTCAAACTCTATTGTGTGATTACATGAAACCAGAACATCATCAATTTCCATATCTGGTTCAGCATATTGCCTTGCAAGAGTTTCAAGATCATCGTGTGCAATACGCTCAACTCGCTCATCTTCAATAATCATGTTGTGCATTATAACACATGCTTTCATCATCTTTTGAAGCGTTTCACGATCCCAAAAACAAGCCGGTCCATGAACAATTGCAAAACGTGCTTGGAGCTCTCCAAATTCTCGTTCTACATCTTTCCGACATCCCTCTTGAGCTTTAGCAAAATTCTTTGCTTTCTCTCCTTGTGGACACAGAATGGTTTTGACAAAAGTGTCCCATGAAGGATATATGTCATCGGCTTGATGATATCCCATTGTATATTCATGATCATTGATCTTATAAGTGACTGGAGGGGCTCGACCTTCCCGGAGGTTAGCAAATAAAGGTAAATGCTCTAAGACATTAATATCATTGTGAGAGTCTGGTAATCCAAAAAAAGAATGTCATATCCAGAGATCCTAAGAAGCAATAGCTTCAAGAATCAATGAAGGTTCACGATGATCTCTACAAGAAAACGTACATTTCCATGCAACCAAACAATTCTTCCACTTCCAGTGCATACAATCGATACTACCATGCATTCCAGGAAATCCACGACTCTCACCAATCAATAGCAATATGGAAATATCATCAGAAGTTGGCCTTCTTAAGCATTCAGCACCAAATATATCAATAACAGCTTGGACAAACCTTCCCATAGCTTCAATTGCAGTGCTTTCACCGATTCTTAAATAGTCATCCACAACATCTGCCCCAATTTCATAGGCAAGTATCCTCATTGCAGCGGTAACTTTTTGTAGAGATGATAGCCCAAGACGGCCTGCTGAATCCCTTTTTTGAACAAAATAGGAGTCATGAGCTTCAACTGCAACTAGAATTCGAAGAAAAACATGTCAATGCATCCGAAACCTTCTCCGAAATACAACTTCTTCATGAACAGGATTTTCAGCAAAATAATCATTGTAGAGTTTTCGTGACCTTGCAATCGTTGTCTATCTTTATCTATGCGACCAGGAATTGAGCCCCAATGTCTTCTTCTTCCCTTCTCTTGTAGAGCATCAATCTCCAGATTCATCAATTCTTTGTCTGATGATGAATTGGCAAGATCCCAAAATTCCTCATTTGCAGCATCTGAAGATGAATCTGATAAATTTTGATCCATGTTCCTAATATTCAAGAAGAGAAAAGAAACTTGAAGAGAGGAAAGCTTGAAGTTCTGGGTGAGGGGAGAGGAAGAAAGACGTGAAAGGGAAAGAGAGTGAGAGAAAGAGAGAGAAACAAAGAATAAAAAAATAAATGACAGAAATAGAGGAGGCTGTCAAATTTGACAGAGAAGACTCTTATGTCAAATCCACGTGTAAAAGACAAATGGGTTGGAGATCAGTTTGGTTGGTCAAAAGTTGACGTTGGGTATCCATCTGGCAAAAGACACATTTGTTAGAGATGGTCTGAGTGGTTTTGAAGTGAATATATACTTAGGTGGGCAGAGGTGCCAAGAAACTACTTCTAGGGTTGATTTCAGTCACATAAATTTCCTTATGGAGTTTCAACAAACAAGAGTTTTTGGCATTAGAGCAAGAGTTATAAATCATTTTATTTTTTTTATGGTACAGAACAACTAGTAGAAGAAGACTTCCGTCATTTATTTAGTTGTTTAGGTGACAACACTAAAAAAGCCTGCTCACAGTACTAGTCAGGGGCAAGGTAGGTGATTGGCATGGGTCGATCTTGTTAGCATCATTGGGCTTTAAACAGAGGGTCTTCAGCAGAGGAGGATGATGAGCCATGAAGACGAGGGGAGAAATCTAAAGGCATCACAGAATTGACCATGGCATCGAACATATTCGCTTCACCTATTTTATCTTTGCCTGTATCATTGTTGCGATCTTTGGTTTAGACGCCGAAACCAGTAATCCCTTTCTAGCTAGTTTGGTTCTTCTTCATCATCAATACCTTCTCTGCCATTCCTTGGTGGTTGTAAGTAGTGTGTGAATGTTTGATGTTTCAGTTGCTACTCTCATGGGATGGGTCTTTCTAAATGTACCCAGCAATTCTTTTACACCCAGCAAAAATAACTAATTTCCTGTAATACCCTTTTCTTTAGTTAAACCCAGCAAACTCGTACATCCAGCAAAACTCATACAAAATACAGACCGACTTTTGCAATATACTATGTAGTTCATCGTCCCTATTGCATAATCCAATATATTTGAGTCACTTTGACATCACAGAAAAACAAAGGAAAGTAGAGGAACAAAAGACAACCTTTTCTTTTTTCTTGGCTTCTGTGGAAATTAGGAATAACAACCATCGTAAAAACTTGCGCAGTTAAGTGGCTCAAGCCCATCAATGCCATCAGACCCCAACCTATCGTCCGCCTCATTGTCCATGTCGAACAAGAACCAATAACCAAAATCCCTCCCCCCCCCAAATCCCAGTCTTTTTCTTCATCAAATGACAAAAAATAAAGAAGCCCATATGGGGTTTCTTGATTGTAATTGGTGATATGCACCATTGCTTACCACTTCCGTGAATGAAAGTATAGTGCTCTGTTCTCAGAGCGCTTTGGAAGAAGATAATGATGACAACTACCAGTAACCTGGTTGTGAAAGTTAAGTGGGAGAAGTTCTTTTTTTTTTTTCCTTTTCTTTTGTCGGAATAACTTCATTCATGGAAATCGAAGGATATAAGAGAGAAGAACAGAACTTAAGGCATGCATGACAGGCCGCAAATGCAATGAGCTATTCAGAGAAGCCACAAGTCCCACGGCTATTTCTGAATGGCTTCATACATGTAAGTTTTTTCTCTTTTCATCTCTGCTTTTGGGATATGATTTTCATGTGTTGTGCTCCATTTTTGTGTCTCTGATTTTCATCGTCAAACACTTTTGTGAGGTTTATTTTCAATTTGTTCCACGGAAAACTGTTGGGTGTTTGGTATTATTCGTTAGAGTGTAGGGTTTTGTTGGGTGTATAAGTTTGCTGGGTTTAATTAAATATAGGGGTATTATAGGAAAATTGGCTGGGTGTGGTTAGAGACTTTTTAAATTAAACATTTTGCTAGGTGTACTTAGATATTTGCTGTTAAAGTAAAATGCAATTNNNTGTTTTTCCTTTAACACTCCCCCTTGTGCCAAGTCAAAGACGAAATGGTGCATGAGTTGTTGCCTCACTAAAAACCTTGCCAAGTAACAATAAAAACCCTGTGGGACAAAAAATACACCTTTGTCAAAGGAAAAGAGCACAACGCACCTTCTACATTTGAGGCTGACATGTGTGTGTTAGACTCCCCCTGACGTCTACAACTCCCTCTGATCTTTACATTAATCAAGGGAGCTTTGGAAAGTCTTCGCATTCCTATGTTTTTCATATGTTTATCAAATGTGGCCTTAGGCAGTGATTTGGTGAACAAATCTGCCACATTCTCCTCAGACATTACTTGATTCACTTGAATCATGAGGATGGTATGTTGTTGCTGATTGTAGGAAAACTTTGGCGATATGTGTTTTGTATTATCACCCTTGATATATCCTAGCTTCATCTGTTCAATGCAAGCTGCATTATCTTCATAAATGCAAGTAGACTCTTCAGTGGTAGAATTCAAACCACTAGTCCTACTAATATGTGTGATGAGAACTCTTAACCATACACACTCACAAACCGCCTCATGCAGAGCAATGATCTCTGAGTGGTTCGAGGAGGTAGCCACAAGGATTTGCTTGGTTGATCTCCAAGATATCGCCATGTTCCCAAAGGTAAATACAAAACCAATTTAGGAACGACCTTTATGTGGGTCAGAGAGGTACCCAGTATCAGCAGAACCAACTAAAACGTCATTTGGCATTTCGGTGTAGTGAGTGGCACTTTCGCCATCAACATTTCCTTTAGGGATTGCAGTTCCATCTGCGGCCCTTCTTGTCTCTCTGTAGGGAAAGAACAGTCCCAAGTCAATGGTTCCTTTTAGGTATCGAAAGTGTTCTTGATACAATTCTAATGACGCTGCGTTGGCGCTGAGCGAAATCTAGCTAACAAGTTCACTGAGAATGCAATGTCTGGTCGAGTACATTAGGCTAGGTACAATAATGCGCCTATTGCACTTAGATAGGGAATTTCGCCTCCCAATCCCTCTTCGTCATCTTCCTTTAGACGAAATGGATCTTTCCTTGCATCTAAGCTTAGACCGATCATGGGAGTGCTAGCAGGATGCGCTTTGTCCATGTTATATCCCCTGACTTTTGGACATACGCAGACTGGTGGATTAGTATTCCACAAACTCGGTGTTCTAGTTCAAGGCCTAGATAGAATCAAGTTTTCCCAAGATCTTTCATCTCAAATTCGGATTTCAAGTAGCTCGCGGTTTCTCTTATTTCATCAAGAGTACCTATTATGTTCATATCATCGACCTATACAGCTACAATTGCAAATCCGGAACTTGTTTTCTTTATGAATACGCAGGGGCATAATTCATC
>BDJD01006447.1:0-21052 GCA_002564525.1 Rosa multiflora | reverse complement strand
TTCTATTTTGTTTCAAAGGACGAAAATTTTTCATTTTTTCATTTCCCCCCCTCCCGTTCTCTCTCTCGCAGCTGCACCAGACCCGTTGTTTTTCGTCTGACCCGACCCGGATTTTTCTCCGTCCTCCGGCGTTCTCCGGCCAAGGACCCGGCCACCCCCAAGGTCGCCTCACCTCGTCCTGCCGGTCTGTGGCGTCAAACCGCCCAGAATCTTCCCCCAGGCCGAGATCGAAAAAGCCCAGGCGGAGCAAATCGTCCGGCAGCTCTGTGGCTTCAGTCGAGCTGCCTTTGCAGCGCCACGCGTCGATGCCCAGTCCTCCACTCCCTCCATTTGGCGCGTCGACCATTGCTGAGCTCCTCCTCACGTCAGCCACAATATGGCCTGGCCTAGCTGGCATCTGGGCTTGGCCGGTCATGGAAATAGTCATGGGGATGACTATTTTCTTGGCTGTAGTCAAGAAAGGGTTGGTTTTGCCCGGGCAAAAAACCACCGGTGGAAGGAGCAAAATCCATCTCAAGGTCATGTAGTCAGGTTTTTCTTGACTATGCCCGGTCAAGAGCAAACCAGTGGACTTGCTCTTAGACAACATTATTTGATTTGGATGGGATTCAGATTCGTCATTTTCCTCAAGTCAGAAAGATTACTGGAATGTACAAAACTAAACACCAAATTAGTGGACCAAAGCAAAGCAGCAAACACGGCCTTCTCCTAATCCCAAAGGCCAATGGTTTTTGAGTCTTTTGACTTTAGAATATACCTACGCACACTCCGTGACGTTTTAAACATTTTGGTTAAAATTCTCTAGTGTTGCGGACGTAAAATTTAACCAGGATAACCGTTAGTTTAGTTAATTTTTTGTCATAAGCAAGACAATTAACTAACTGACTAGGAATAGATAGGAGTAACCACATCGATTATGGCATAGAATCGGAGCAACAGCGTAACTATTGTGGCATTGGATGGTCAAGGATTTTGCAGGTAGCTTCAATCTTTAGTATATAGCTAGGATTATGAAAGCACATGTGCAAACGGAAGGATATATTCGAATTGTTTAATGTTAATACACCATCAACGTACAAAAATTACGTCAAGAATGACAAGTAAACATTGTGGTTTGTGGGCTAAAGGGCATGGGATGTACGTCGACCTCCCACACATGATTGCAAAGAAATTTAAATTAGGTTTCTGAGAGTAAAGTTTGAGAGCGTTATGTGTAAAATAAGTAATTTAGACTGAATGATTTGATTCTATTGATTGCTATCAATATATACAGAGTCCTATTCTTGTACAACACGGACTCTCCAGAACTTTAGGAGACTAAGAAAGGAAATACAACCTATTATAATCAAGACATAATCGGATACAAATCAATCCTATTGATACACACATTTATAACATACTTTCCAATACTCCCCCTCAATTAAGTTGGAGAGTGGATGTCAAGAACTCCCAACTTGCGCAAGAGAGACTTGAACTTCTCCTTTCCCAAAGCCTTAGTGAACACATCTGCCAATTGCTGAGATGAAACAACATGTCGAGTAGCCACTTGACCTTGTAGAATTTTATCTCGAATAAAATGACAATCCATTTGAATAGCCTAGTTCTCTCATGAAACACCGGATTTGCAGTAATATGCAAGGCTACTTGGTTATCACAGTGCAAAATAGGCAAATGTAAATCTGCTAAGTAACCAAGTGAGTTCACAGCATGTACCTACCCTTGCTCTATATTCGGCTTCTACACTTGATAGTGAGACAATTTTCTGCCTCTTTGTCCTCTATGAAATTAAGGAATTACCCAAGAACACACAATAATCGGTGGTAGAATAGCAGGTAATGGGACAAACCGTCCAATCAGAGTCACAAAAAGCTCTCAATTTTAATGAACAATTAGAATGTAGGAGCAAACCTTGGTCTGGAGCAGATTTCAAGTAACGCACCACTCGAAGAGCAGAAGCCATGTGTTGTTGACAAGGTTCGTGCATAAAACGACTCAGAACATGCACTGAGTATGTGATGTCGGGTCTGGTGATTGTTAGATAAATCAATCGGCCGATCAAACGCCAATATGCTGCTGGATCTTTAAGTTGTTCTCCTTTATTTGAAAGCTTGCATTCTTCCATAGGGAATTCAACAGGTTTAGCCCCCAAATAGCCATTGTTCGTAACTATATCTAAGGCATATTTCCGCTAGGACAGATAAATTCCTTTCTTTGAACGAGATATTTCAATTCCCATAAAATACTTTAAATCACCAAGGTCTTTAATGCAAAAGTGAGTATGAAGAAACTGTTTGAGAGCATGTATGGACTTAATGCAATTGCCTGTGATTAGAATATCATCCACATATATCAATAGGGTAGTAAGAGAATTACCATCTTTACAAACAGAGAGTGAATAATCGGCTTTGGGTTGGAAGAAACCAGCACTGATTACAGCTTCTGTGAACTTCGAGAACCATTGACGAGAGGCCTGTTTCAATCCGTACAGGGACTTATTGAGGCAACACACAAGGTTCTCCCCCTGTCACTGAAGACCAGGAGGAGGAGACATATATATCTCTTCAAGCAAATCACCATTAAGGAATGCATTGTTAACATCTAACTGATGTATGGACCAATTTTGGCTAGCAGTAATTGCAAGAATGCAACGAACAGTAACCATTTTTGCAGTAGGGCAAAAAGTGTCATGGTAATCGATCCGGGCAGTCTAAGTGAAACCTTTAGCAACTAGACGCGCCTTATAGCGCTCAATTGATCCATCAGCATGATACTTAATCCGATAGACCCATTTATAGCAGATGGGATGCTTATCAGGAGGTAAAGGAACAAGAGTCCAAGTGTTGTTATCAGCGAGAGCCTGTAATTCAGAATTCATAGCATGCTGCCATTTAGGATCAGCAGCTGCAACATCATAAGAAGAAGGCTCCACAACATGACTGATATTAGCCACATAAGAATGGTGTGGTGGAGAATACCGATGGTAAGACAAATAGTAACAGATAGGATATCTTGTACCTGGTGGAGGACTTGGTGAGGCAGATGAATTGTGGTGTGGAGGCAGCAACACATGCGAGCAAATGTAGTCCTTGAATTGGGCTCTTGGGAACCGTAGAAAGGTTGAATAAGAGCATCGAGGTTTGGATTGGGCGCATCAATTTCAATGGGTTCAATAGGAATTGCAGCGGGAACGATATCCAAACCAGTAGGTTAGTTGTCGTTGGGTGGCGGGTCGATGTCTAGCGATAGGGAAGAATTAGAGTCTGTGGGAAAGGAAGATGAGGGAGGAAGAGAAGAGGTGGACGGAGAAGATGAAATAGGTGCGCTGGCGTTTGTGTCAGGCAGTGCAAGAGGTACTGAAGAGATCGAAGAAGAAGGCAGGTCATTTAGAAGAGGAATGGGAATGGGTTGGGCCAGTGGACAGGACTCTGAAGTGGGCTCTGCGTTTTGTGCAATTTTTGGTGAAAAATGGAAAGTATCTTCAAGAAAAAGCACATCCAGATTTGTGAAAATTTTTTTGGTTTCGATGTCATACAATTTGTATTGACGAAAGGTGTATTTATGTGCATTTATGTGATTTTTAACCCATAGGATATCCAATAAAGGTGCATTTATGTGCATGAGGAGCAAATTTAGATGATGGATTGACGGAAGTTGCAAAAGCAACACAGCCAAAAACTCGCATACGAGAGTAATCAGGAGGCCTATTGTAGAGTATTTCAAATGGTGTTTTCTTGTTGAGTAATAAAGTGGGAAGACGATTGATGTTGTAAACAGCGGTAAGAACGCATTCTCCCCAAAAAGAAATAGGAAGATGAGATTGAAAACGAAGAGCACAAGCTATTTCAAGAATGTGTAGATGTTTTCGTTCGACGACACCATTTTTGTTGAGGTGTATATACACAAGAGTGCTGGAAAAAAACTCCTTGTTCAAGGAAAAAATTTTGCAAGGAAAGGAATTCAACTCTATTGTCAGAGCGAAATTGTTGGACTTTGGTATTAAATTGAGTAGCAACATAGTTAAAAAATTGACGAAGTAAGGTTTGGGTCTCACTTTTGTGACGCATCAAGAATACCCATGTAAAATGGGAAAAATCATCAACAATAGTAAAAAACTAATGAGCACCAGAATGAGAGGGGGTTTTATAACAACCATAAATATCACAGTGAATAAGGGAAAAACACTTGGTAGTTGAAATTGAAGTAGGAGAAAATGGTTGACCCGTTTGTTTCACCAAAGGACAAACATCACATTTATGACTAGAATAAAAAACAAAATGAAGTTTATTATTTGCTAAATACTGTAGACGAACAGAAGAAGGATGTCCTAAGCGGCGATGCCAAAGATTGGAGGAGATGGTCAAATTGCAAGCAAAACAATGATATGGAGGAATAGAAGCCAACGCCACAAGATAGTAAAGAGCACCTCGTCGCTTACCCACACCAATCATCGTCCTCGTAACCAAGTCCTGCAAAATACACCAAGATGGAAAAAATGTCACGGAACAGTGCAAATCATCAATTGTCTTACCAATGGATAAAAGGTCGACATTAAAACTTGGCGCACATAAAACATTATTTAGGCTAAATGAATCAGTGAAGCGAATAGATCCAGTCTTGGTAATGCTAGCTTTATCCGCACTAGGTAGAGATACTGGTGGTATAGAAGCATGAGTATCAATAGTTGTTAATGATTTCGAAGAAGAAGTAATATGATGAGTTGCTCTGCTATCTATAATCCAGCGGTTGGGAGCAACTGGTAACAAACCTGAGGAGAATTCAGAAACAAATACTGATGCTGCGTTGGCTTGAGGGACTACAGGTTTGGAATTTAGGACAGCAAGAATCTAAACATATTGCTCTTCTATGAGATTCAGCATGGTAGATTGGAGCTCTTGAAAGGTAGGAGCAGAATTGCCTCCACTAGAATCAACAAGGTTGGCAAAAAGGAATGATTTGGCCGTTGAATTGTTATTGTTTCCTTGACGTTGATTTCTATATTTGTTCTTTGGTTGCCCAGGTGGATAACCATTCCTCTTGTAACAAGTTGCCTCCCTGTGATAAAGTTCTCCACAATAAGTGCATTCAAATGGTTCCTTGCTGCGATAGGTATTATCTTGATTATTTGACCTTGGTTTCATACTATTGTTGCCATACACAATCATGGCTGAAGTGTTGAGGGCATGGTGATGGAAGAAGCCAACTCACGTTGCTTCTCTTCTTGTGTAACAGAAGCATAAGCCTGATGAACTGAAGGTAAGGGTTTCATCAACAGAATTTGACCACGCGTACCTGAATATGTTTCATTGAGCCCCATGAGAAACTCCATCAATTTGGTGTGATCATTCTTACCACAAGTACATGTCACTGAGGAATTGTAAGATGCAAGTTCGTCCCATAATCCCTTCAACTTTGTGTAATACGCAGCAATAGACATTTGACCTTGCTCGATCTTATAAATATCTCGTTGGATATGGAATATGCAAGGGGCATTGCCCAAAGAGAATCTTTCACGTCTTCCCAGATACAACAAGGGGTATTGCACGAAAGGACAGAATCAGCCAAATCAGGTTCAAGGGAATTGAGCATCTAAGAAAGCACCATGTCATTGCAACGCTGCCAAAGAGCATGCTCATTAGGATTCGTAGCCTCATCAGGCTCCATGATCTTGCTGGTAATAAAACCAGTTTTATTCTTGGCACTCAGAGAAATTCTCATAACATGGTACCAAGAGTTGTAGTTGTCGCCGTTTAATCACTTTGAAACAAGGAGTAGACCAGGATGATATGAATGATGGAGGAATAAAGGACTAGCAGGATCAACATAGAATGAACCGCTATAGTTTGTAAGAACAACATCGTTTTCTGTCATGATGTTGATGAAAAAGAACGATTGAAACAGGGAAGAGAAAACGCAGCTGATGTGTTGAAGGAAAGACAAAGAGTTAGGACATGTCCTGCTCTGATACCATGTAAAATAAGTAATTTAGACTGAATGATTTGATTCTATTGATTGCTGTCAATATATACAGAGTCCTATTCTTGTACAACACGAAGTCTTCAGAACTTTAGGAGACTAAGAGAGAAAATACACCCTATTACAATGAAGACATAATCAGATACAAATCAATCCTATTGATACACAAATTTATAACATACTTTCCAATATTATGCATCAACTAACGTTTGATGTTGTTTATCATTACCCCAGTTGTAATGTAGTTTATCAACTTTAGGGTTGGGCATGCATGCAAAATATTCCACTATTCCTTAATTATGATTTGCGTTTATTAGTTTAGATTAACCGGATCAGACTTATTATTGTAGCGGCATTAATTTCCTACCGGCGATCATGGTTTGGAAATGCATAATGGAATTTGATAACATGATCGCCATTGATGTAAAGCTTGAAGGAGAAGATGTACGTACAGAGAGAGAGAGAGAGAGAGAGAGAGAAAGAGAGAGAGAGAGCTTCAGACAAAATATCTGAGAGTATTTCCCAATTAATGAAATTGTAGTTCAAATTATTACATCACACTAGTAGTTATAGCAGCCGGAAACTAGAAGAAAGAAACCCTAGTTATTACAGCCTATAAATATACGTAAGCAATACATCACCGAGCTACCACTACATGCATTACAGCTGGACACTACCTTATTCGTTGATTGCAGATGCAAGCATTACCTTCATGTTAACATTCACCTGTTAACACCTCCCCTCAATCTCAGTGGGGGTTAGCACACTAAGATTGATACAATGCTGCTTAAAAATGGGACTGTGTAAACCCTCGTGAAGACATCAGTAGTTTGATTCTCTGTAGGCACATACTGCAACAGAAGATCATGTCTTTGGAGTCTTTCTCTCACAAAATGAAAGTCATTATCGAGGTGTTTAATCCTTGAGTGAAAGACAAGATTTGAGCACGATGCAAGAGCAGAAAGATCATCACATTTCAACAAGGGTGGAGCTGGAATCCTGATCTGCAAGTCACAGAGAATGTGCCTCATCCATGAAATCTCTGTAGCAGTATTTGCAAGTGCTCTATACTCAACTTCAGTTGAGCTCCTAGAAACTGAACCTTGTTTCTTGGACTGCCATGACACAGGACAATGTCTAAGGTAGACAATAAAACCTGTAGTTGATCTTCTTTGATTGATATCACCGACCCAATCCACATCACAAAAGGCATTAATGTAGGCAACACTACTACCATATTTATAAAATAGTCCTTTTGATATGGTACCTTGTAGATATCTCAGAATTCTCTTAACAGAAGCATAATGCACATCAGTTGGTAGAGACATAAATTGACACACTGCATTTACAACATAGGCAATGTCTGGCCTAGTAAATGTCAGGTACTGCAAAGCACCAACAATGCTTCTGTAGAGAGAGGGATTTGTTAGAGGTGTACCTTCATTTTTGAGCAGTTGAGTATGAGGCAAACATGGAGTATTACACTCTCTGCAAGTATCTAACCCAACCTTGGAAATCAAGTCCTTGGCATATGTCTCTTATGACAAGAAGAGGCTTGTGTCTTTATATTGAACATTTATTCCCAGAAAATAAGATAGAGACCCAAGATCTTTCATATCAAAAACATCACTGAGTTCAGATATTACAAATGACACACCCTTTTTATCTGATCCAGTAATCACCATGTCATTAACATAAAGCAACAAAACAATTATCCCATCACTCGTAGCCTTAACAAACAAATTAGGGTCAGAATGAGAGAATTTAAATCCCAAGGCAGGAAGAAAATTAGTGAACTTTTCATTCCAAGCTCTAGGTGCTTGCTTTAATCCATAAAGAGATTTTCTGAGTAAATAGACATAATTGGGATGTACACAATCAACAAATCCATGAGGCTGATGCATATATACTTCTTCTTTAAGGTCACCATGCAGAAAAGCATTCTTAACATCAAGTTGCCTTAATTCCCAATTGTTCATTGCAGCCAGAGAAAGAATAATTCTCACTGTGCTATGTCTCACTACAAGGCTGACAGTTTCATCATAGTCCAAACCTTTCTCTTGACTATATCCTTGAGCAACTAACCTTGCTTTAAATCTTGAAACACTTACATCATGATTTTTCTTAATTTTATACACCCATTTGCTTCCAACAATATTCTTACCTTCTGGAAAGGGAACTAATTCCCATGTACCTTACTTCTTTAATGCATCAATTTCTTCATTCATAGCAATATCCCACTCTGGTATACCAACTGCAGCTTTAAAACTCTTTGGCTCAACAGGATCATGAATATCAATAACAGTAGTAAGACCACTAAAACAAGAGAGTTCATCAAGTAGATTGTTCTGAACAACACAGGAATAAGCACAAAACTCATCAAATGACTTCTTCTTGATTATTCCATTCTTAGCTGTAGTTAACATGGAGTGATTATTATATGCAAGGGCAGGATCATCAAGAAATTGTAACTCCTGTGACAAGACTTGACCTTCAGGACTAACACTACCAAAATTGGTATCACTATCATTCCCACTTTCATTACCAACAGTATTTTCAGGATTTTCAGAATTTTCTGAAGTGGCATTATTATTTGCAGACTCATTATCATCATTTGCATCATTTATAGTCACAGAACCATCAGCCCCCTCCCCCCTAGCCAATGCAGGGAGACTACCAACAGGCTGAAGATTATTAACAAAAGGAAGCACCACTTGCAACTGATCAGAAGAGAGAACATGCATCATATGTGGAAAGGAATGGGAAGAAGATGCAGGAGCAGAAGAAGACACATGTGTAGGCTGAGGTGAGTGGTCACTGTGAGAAGAGTGAAAAGGAAAAACTGACTCATCATGAATCACACGTCTGACATCCAAAGCTTGTTTTTCTCAATGTTATAGCAAAACACACCCTTGTACCCTAGAGCATGTCCCAGAAAGACACACTTAGTAGTCCTTGGATCAAGTTTATCATGACAGTAAGGTCGAAGAAAGGGATAGCATGCTGAACCAAAGATTTTAAGATGACTAAGAGCAGGTGCAGAACCAAAGAGCTGAATATAAGGTGATGACATATCAATGATTTGCAAGGCATCCTATTTATGAGATATGCAGAATGAGCAACAGCATGAAACCAGAAAGGTTTAGGCATCTTAGCAGCAGACACTTAGCAGCAGACATATGAGTAATGCAAGTTTCAACAATATGTCGATTCTTTCTTTCTGCTACTCCATTTTGTTGGGGAGTATGAGGACAAGTAATAAAATGCAAATTGCCTTTGTGATCAAGATAATTTCTAAAGGCTTTGCTATTATATTCACCACCACCATCAGTTTGAAGAGAGAGAATATTATGCTTGAATTGAGTGGAAACAAAGTTGTGAAACTTGACAAATGTGGGAAAAGTATCAGATTTATTGATAAGTGGATAAACCCACACAAATTTGGTACAATCATCTATGAAGGTTACATAGTATTTGAAACTCTCAATAGACAAACATGGTGCAGGACCCCAAAGGTCATAATTTACTTTTTGAAATGGAAGTACATATTTTGAGATAGACTCAGAAAATGGCAATCTATGCATCTTGCCATTAAGACAGTGAGAATAAGTATGAGATGTTTGATCATTATTAAACTTGACCTGTGACAAAGACAACATTCTAGACACTATATCTGAGGAGGGATGACCAAGCCTTTGGTCCTAGAGAGAGCATTTGACAGCAGCTCCAACAAAAGCAGTATGAGCAGGATGAAATGGATGAATGAATTTTGGCGTTTTGAAGAGGAAGAGCCCTTCTCCATTACTCTTTCCTTTGTAAAGAAGAGCTTTTGATGCGTGGTCCTGCACACAGATATCAATATCATCCATAGTGATGAAGCAGTGAATATAGTTGCAAAGCTTATTGAAGGAAAGCAGATTAACTACTAAACTAGGAACATGAAGAACATTGTTTAGTTTATAGGTATGCTTTGCAGGAGTAATTTGTCCAACACCAATATGTTTAACATGCAAACCTTCTCCATTACCAATTGTAATGGTGTTGCTGGAGTCAAAAGGATGAGCAATGGAAAGATTTCTTAGATCAGATGTCATATGGTGAGTGGCTCCAGTATCACCAATCCACACTTAAGTGTTGTTGCTATTAGAAGAACTTGAAGAACTTGCACCAGAACAATTGGTGTGAGCTGTCATAGCAGTGAGTGAGTTTGGAGGATCAGAACCCTGATAGGCATAGGTGCTTCTATGATGGCAGTTGAGTGCAACATGGCCTTTCAATCCACAAATTTGACAGACCACCACTGACCTAGAAGGATGATCAGGGGGTATGTCACCTCTATAGAAACAATTAATAGATGTGTGGCCCTTCTTGCTAAAGATTTGGCACTCAGGAGAAGCACCAATATTGTTTATATATTCAGCCCCTTGATTATTAGCAGGATTCTGAAAGCACTTGCTAGCAATGTGTCCTTTCTTGTGACATATGTGACACTCCATGGTCTGATAGCAATTGCTTGCCGTATGTCCTTTCTTACCACAAACTTGACATTCTACTCCATTGAAGTTCCTGAATCCTCCACCACTAGAGTTATCACCTTGAGAGAACTTTCCACTGCTATTCCAGGTTTGAGTTTTAGAACTATCATTCCACATTGCTTTTCCCTTGTCCATACCATTTGTACTTGATGATCCAGAGAACTGTGAGCTATTATTACCTCTGGAGGATGAGCTTTTTGCAGCCATAGCAGACATAGATGCATGAGGCACAAGCTGTGACTTAATATCTCTCTCAGTAGCTAGCAGTTGAGCTCTAAAGTCTTTCAGTGAGATATGAGTACCTCTTGCCCTGATAATAGTCTTTATCATTGCATATTCATCTGGTAAGCCATTCAATGTAACCACCACAATATCCTCATAAACAAGAATTGATCTCTAGCATGCTTGATGCGTTGAAGATACTTGGTAATGGTATCTGCTCCCTTCTTCACAATGATATTAGCTCGAGAGACTGTTGAGAACCTTTCAAGTAACGCAAGCCATGCCTCATGAGAAGATTTACTTCCGACTATAATCTCCATAATGTCATCATCAAGAGTGGTCATTAGAAGACCAAGCAAGGCTTTATGTGTTTGCTTCCACAGTTTATAGGCCATAGTAATCTCACTAGTGATTTGACCTTCCTCAGTGAGAACAAACCGAGGAGGATAGGGATATGAGCCATCAAAATATCTCAAAAGATCATTGCCTTCAAGAACAGCTTGAAACTGAAAGCTCCACTTCACAAAATTGTTTTCACTCAACCGGACAGTTATTGTGCTTTGCAAAGAGTTGATCTCAGATTGTGACGTAGCCATAGCTTAAGTGATTATCACAAATCAATAAGTTATACAACTTTTATCAAAGATTTTGCTCACAATAAACACAGTTATGTTATAGATCTATTATGTTATCACAAATCTTCAACAAATTATGAAGTACTTCATCATCAATTTTCACATATCATGATTATCAAACTTCGCAACAAATCATGCACACTTTGATCAACAACCTCCACAAATCAAGGTATAGAGTGTGTTAAAAAAATAAAATCAGACGTAGATCTCAGCCTAGTATGAACACGTTGAGAATCACAGATCCAAGGAGAATATTGAGCTCACCAGTACGTGCCATCACTTAGAACAAACACTCGATGAAGTATGAAGCTTGAATTGCAAAAACGAAGCTGAAATAACAGATCTAGGGTTTCACCTGATGAAGCAAACACGAACTTAAATGCGGAAGTGCATGAGAGAATCGAGTACATCTACTAGCATGAAAAGACATACAGGATCAAGAGCCAAAGCTCTGATACCATGATAACATGATCGCCATGGATGTAAAGCTTGAAGGAAAAGATGTACTTACAGAGAGAGAGAGAGAGAGACAGAGAGAGAGAGAGAGAGAGAGACAGAGAGAGAGACAGAGACAGAGAGAGAGAGAGACAGAGAGAGACAGAGAGAGAGAGCTTCAGACAAAATATCTGAGAGTATTTCCCAATTAATGAAGTTGTAGTTCAAATTATTACATCACACTAGTATTTATAGCAGCCAGAAACTAGAAGAAAGAAACCCTAGTTATTACAGCCTATAAATATACGTAAGCAATACATCACCGAGCTACCACTACATGCATTACAGCTGGACACCACCTTATTCGTTGATTGCAGACGCAAGCATTACCTTCATGTTGACGTTCACCTGTTAACAGAATTGATAGTGAAAGGCAAGCTTGGGATCTGGGTGTGGGTCCATTGAACGAGGTAGTGTGAGCCCCAGAAAAATGTACCGAGCTTAATAGAGATCGTATGCGAAATTATTCAACGATCTCGATAAATATCAAGATGCTCGAGGAATTTTTCAGAAATTTTCATAAAGTGAAATCCTCAATCTAAGAGTTGGATAATAAAATAAACAAAACGACGAGTTTGTGAGAATCTTCGGAGAATTTTTCGAATATCCGAGCTAATTTTTATGGATTTTGGAAGTTTTGGAATAAAGAAATTATTAAAGGAAAACAAGAAATCGCATGGAGCTATCTCAGCCCTCCAATTCTCCACCGCTTAATCTCAGCCCTCATATTTAAGTTGGGTTTGGCTATAAATAGCCTTTGATCAGAACAAACGATTCTGAAGAATCGAGAAGAAACCAGGCCTCTCGACCGGCGAAGGAGACCGGCGACCCGAAAATGACTACCCAACTGGAAGTTCCGTTTCCATTCATATCACTGCGGCGGACCACCGTCGTTTGCTTCGTCTGGATGACGCCGACGTGCCTCTGGCCACGGATCATCCATGCACTGACCGTGGAGAGAGATTCGAAGCTTGGAAGCTTAAAGCTTTTTCGGTGTTCCTCGGCTTTTCCGGCGACTCGGGCATCGTTTCGGTCGTTTGAGGTATGAAACGTAATCCTCTCGGTAAGCTCTATTTATGGGTATATTTATTTTTCAATTTTGGTTGGGTTTTGACGGATTGATGTTTTGGATGCCATCGGCCTCCTCTGAGACCCCAGACCATGGCAACGATTTCAAGCTTCTGGGTTTGTTTCCTATGTATTGGAGCACCATTTGAGGTTAGGGGAAGCAAAGTTTGGCATCCAGTAATGCTCAAGTCCTTGCTGCACTTCGGACTGAAGGAGAGGAATGGGATGTGCTCTGCCCTCTGTTCGAAATTCATCAAGCACAGTGATTGCAAGTTTGCTTGCTCACGATGTCTGTTAGCTCAGATTAAGCAACTTCAATTGTTAAAGGTAAAATTCGAGTTCTTGGGGGTGAAACTGTGCTTTTGGTGAATTATTGCCGAATGGTTGGATGGGAGTTGAATTGGATGTTTGATTTAGAATTGGTTTATACTTATGTGTTGGCGGGGAATTGAATGATATTGTGATTGTGATTAGGCCTGGGCTTGGGTCGGGCCCGGCCCAACATTTGGTGAGACCGAGACCGAACCCAAAACAATTGGGTGGGGTCGGTTCGGGCTTTTTCAAAATGAAAACCTACAGAAACCGACCTCAAACGGGCCGGTTCGGTCTTCGAGCTTTTCGGGCCCAAATCCAGTTTCCCAACTTTATGCAAAATACACACAAAATTAGGTGAGAGGCGAGGTTTGAACCCCCGACCTCCTACACGAAAGCCTCGCTCCCATCCACTGGAGCACGAGACGCTCTCAGTATAACTTGTACAAACTTTATATTTATTTCATCCTAGTCAGGAGAAATGAAACAAAACAAAACTTAAAACTCTAGAACCCTTTCTCACTTTCTGCTCTCTCTCTTTTCTAGCCGTCTTCTTCTTCCTTTTTTTTTTTTTTTGCCCTTTTTTCTTCCTCCCCAATCCCCATTAATCCATTATGCAGCTCTCTCTTTCTCGCTGAGTGATGGTGTGTGCTACGTCCTTTTGATTGATTTTGGTGACTGGGGTGAGTCGGTGAGATAGGTGGGTTGTTTTAACCCATAGTGCTTCTATCAATTCTGATTTGATGGGGAGGATCACAGGGTTAGGCAAGTGAGGTTTGGGAAAAGGAGAGGTATGTTGTTCTAAGGATGGTGCTGCGGGCTATTGTTGCAGGGACTGCAACTTGTTCTCCGATGTGAATCAGTTGAAGTGTTGGCTATGGTTTGGTGATTCGTAAGCTGCATATTTGAGTATGGAGAAGGAGGAGGAGGAGCTGGCTTGGGAGGAGAGTTTCGAGAGGCTGAGATGGAGGGGAAATCGGTTTCGATCGGTCTTTCGGTCCGGGAAAATATCAAGCCTGACACCGACCCTATAAACAGTCATTCGGGTCGGGCTTTGCACCGAACCGAAATATTTCTTCTTAAAACCGACCCGATTCGAGCTTTTGGGTCGGTCCGGGTCGGGTTCTCGGTCCTTCGAGTCCTAACGCCTAGCCTTAATTGTGATTTTGAACCAAGTACATGCTGTGATGGTTGCTGGGATTGAATTATAGATTTTATCCTTGGCAGGGATTGAATTATAGATTTAATCCTTGCCTGTGTTAGTTTTGAATGGTGAAGTTGTTCTTGTAACTACTTAAGAAATTTGTCCGAGAAGACACTACATGTAACAAATAAAAAAGAGATGGGTATTATTAAGGAAATGCCCAACCCGGGATTTGAAGAAAATGGTATAAGTACTGTTTCTGATAAGAATCCGGAGTAAATGGGTGCCCTTAGCAGTTTTGGGCACACTTAAATGAAAAATGAAAGGAAGTCAAAATGCTTAATTTTGTGATTGGTCAACTTGGTCAAACTTTGGTCAATCCTGGTCAAACCAGGAAAGGTTGGTAGGACGACTAGATGATCGTCGAGATCGTAGATAAGTGTTTAACAAATTATTAAAGATTATTATGTCAGAATCTAGGACTCCAGTTACCCGAGAAATAGAAGGTTCGCGACTCTCGGAGTACGTGAGAGAAAGCATCGGAATCCAGGTAGGGATTCAGGACTCTCCTCGGTTAGTAATTTTCTTATATTGTCATTAAATTATGCATGTTAGTTGATATGGTTTGGTCATGTTCAAATGCAATGCATACTAACCAAACCATGTGAGAAATGTGATGGCTTGAGAGCGAAGGGTGGCTCTGACTTCCTTGGGTTCGATCCCCAAAACCTCTGGAGGGTTAGTTACACCAGTCGAATGGTGAGCGATCGCAATGACTACCTGATCCGTGTGTGTAGCTAGGTAGCGGACGCTCTCGCTACACTTACCTGGTGATAAATTAAATTGAGGTAAGGTCGTGTAGTGGGTCTATGGGACCGGCCATCAGGTAAAATTTGGATTTGGCGCCGTATTTATTTAAGCATCATGCATCAGTTTTCAAGTTGAAAAACATTAAAGTTTGTCATTCTTTTAAAATATTTTGTTTAAGCATGTTTTCATACTGGGATCCCAAATATATATTTAGTGGTTTCAAACCTAGTCGTGGTAGAGTTCCTGTAAGAGCAGCGAGGACGAAAGCTCACCCCTACAACAGTGTGGATGCAGGCATTGTGCACTGGTGACGGGACAATAGCGGACGGAGTTGGGTGTGCGGACCAAGTTTGGTAAATTTTGTCATTTAGACCTTGTTCTAAATTCTATTTCGAGACTTGTTGATAGTTAGCCTGGTGTAAATTTTGGTTGAGTTCTCATTTCCTTGAAGTTCGTACCTCGTGTGTGAGAATTCATTTCAAGTTCTAGACGAATGAAATAAATTTTAGCCACTCAAAGATTTTTCACCTCAAAAATATTTGTAGCTTCCGCTGTGTTTTTATGAAAAGTTTTCAAACAAAATGCCTAGCGGTTCTCTAGAATGTAAATCGAGCATTCAGTTTATGTTTCAGAGACTCGCGGCACTGTAACATGCTTAAACCGGTGAGGTGCAGCTTGGGGCGTTACAGGTAGGTAATCAATCAAACTTTATTCATATTTAAATCGTATTTGTCTTGTCAAGACATGCCCCAGAAAATTTCTAAGAGGTATACTGGCATAGACCCTTAGACAAGAGCCACTCCTATAGGCTCGACCGAGCTATTGAGTTTTAGGAAGTTAGGGTAAAAAAACTTCTTTATGAGAATACCCAAAGCTATAGCTTAGCTAGCTTTAGGATAAAAATCTCATATTTGAAGAAAAGATTTTACTACTCAAATTGAAACTAACTAAAGATGCAAAAGAGCACAGGCTGATCGGAACTTTGTAAAACCGGCAGACGCTCCGAAATCTGAACATACCAAATCTTTCTTGCACGCACACTGCCAATTAAAAGTAAAGAAAAGCGAGATTGATTCTTTGCTTATTTTATCTACTATTTTTATTCTAATGAAGTTTTGTTGTTTTGGTCCATGACCAAGCACATTGATGTTGGGACAAAATCAAGTATATATGTATAGAGCTTCAAAACCTATAGGGAAAATGGTCCGTACGGTATCCCGTCTTTGTCTCCTTATAACTTTTGGTACCTGAACAAAAAAAAAATATCAATACAGTACCTGAGGTTCTCAACCCGACCGAATAAGCAGTTAACTCTGTTACAGAAGTTGCCATGTGGTAATTTTTGAAGGGTATTTTTATCCTTTCATGCCTTAATATAATTTTTTTTTTCTTAAGCATATATATATATATATATATATATATATATATATATATCTCTCTCTCTCTCTCTCTCTCTCTCTCTCTCTCCCGTCTTGTCGCCTTGAACCCGAAAGCCCCAAGCTTGAACTACAGGAACATGAAGAATAAGAGTAGTCTATGGACAATAGAAAATGATAGAATTCTGGTGGTGGTCGTGGAGACGGCGGAGGTGGCGGTGGAGGTGAAGATGGAGAAGGCGGTGGCAAGGTCATTAAATCTGTGGCAATATCAATTAATTTGAATAATGGTCGAAGATGGGGGTAGTGATGAAGGATGTGGTGCTGATGGGGATCTGCACCTCGTCGGAGATGAACAGAGACGTCTACAAGCACGCTGCTGTCGCCCATTCTCTCCCACCCACAACTTGGATCCCACCAGATTTTTATGTGATGGCCACTTTTCGGTCCAGCCCAGCACCATGGAAGGAAATTCTAGAGGTTGTTGGAATTTGGGGTATGGAGAACTTAGAGGTTTTTGATTTGAAGGATATTATATAACTGGGTCTTTGCCATAATTTGAGGATTCTGAATCTTGAGTTTAATAAAATTCATGGTGAGATACCAATCTTAAACTCTGTGAGCTTAGAGGTCTTGAATTTAGCTGGGAACCAGGTGAACGACTTCGTTCTGGGTTTCGCTGGCAGCTTGAAGGCGGCCTTCTCATAATGAAAGTGTATGGCTCCTAAAAGAAACATAGATCTCGATCTATGTTTTCTATAATTGTTCGTTCATTAATTAGTGACTTAGTTCATTGGTAGGATAATACTTGTTGGTTGATTTGCTTATGTCCAACTATCCATTATGATGTCTCTCAATTGTGATTCCTAAATTGGGGAAGAAAACCCAGAAAAGCAAAGGGGGAAATAAACCCAGAAAGATAAGAAAGAGGTTTGGAATTTGATGATTTGGGTTGGCCTTTATAAGGTGTGTATGGATTATTCTCTCTCTCTTGACTGAAACTTGAAGAAGATGTTCAATCCTTGTTGTTGCTGCTGACACTCAAGGATAATTGAAATGAAGAAGAAGCAAGAAAGAAGAACTGATAAGCAAGGAGGAAGTGACGATGAAAATTCTTCTTCATTCCTGTAAAGATAAAAATAAAATAAAATAAAACTTTTTTTAATTATATGAAAAAGTAGAATTAAGAAAAGAAAAAAAAAAGAGTAAAGGGCAAAGTTGTCATTTTAAGTTTAAAATTGCCACTTGGCAACCTCAGTAACTGAGTTAATGGCTTTAGATATCTATATTCGGTCGGGTTGAAAACCTCATGTACCGTATTGATATATTTTTTTTGTTCAGGTACCAAAAGTTCTAAGGAGGCAAAGACGAGTTACCGTATAGATCATTTTCTCAAACCTATATACATCTAATTCAAATTCAATTAATTAGGATTCATTCGGTGCGTTGTTTAATTTGGTTTGGTTCGATGTTACTGGCTGCTGTACATTATCGAAGGTGACAAAAACACAATCTCTTTGATTATCAGTTTGTCATTAATTAATCCTTTGATGGGTCTATGTCTTTGTCAACATAAGTACATTGTAATTCAAAAGAAGGACATCGTGATCGATTAGGATCTCTGTCTCATGTAAAACATCAATATAAGTTGTTACCATTAATTTATGATAGGGTTTTCAAGTTTTCAACAAATAATAAGGACATTATGAACCCAAAGAAGATTTAGTTTTCCAGTTGACATTGCTCCATTTATGCTCATCAATTCCCAGCTACAATATGATCTAAAACAATAAGTTGGTACGGATGCAGGGTCTTTTAACTTTTTGGGCAGCCATCAGATACGGTACAATCACACGGTCTCAACAGTTTTTCATTTCAATTCCAGTACCAAACAACATTTAGGTGTGTAAAATCTAAGTCAGTCATATATATAAATCACTTTGGAAATTCCAGGATTTCTAATTAAGAATCTTTAAGATCGATCCAAACTTAATGATTTACATAATTTTTTTTTTTTGGCTGAAGTAAATATTGGGCCTAGCCCTTATTTGAATTTATTAAAAAAGTAAGAAGAAAAGCCTGAGCCAATTAGAAAAACAAAACATGAAATCAAAGCCTCAAATGTTACAACCACACATCAATCAACCCACTTATTAAAAGACCTTATCCTTCTCCTCTTCCGCCTCTAGAGGCAAAGAAGTGGAGAATGGAAGCAAAAACCCTAGTCTTTACCAACCTCCTCTTAACCGGAAACACATTGCAACTGTACATACCTCCAATAATATGGAGTATTTACTACGTCACCAAGCATAAGTAACACCCACTTTGGGACATCCACAAGACATGGCAAGGCCCAACCGAGACATGCATCTTGTAGCCCTATGTTCAGGCTACGCGGCGGTATCCGGAAGTCGCAAATCCGCCACCGGGAAGCCACCTTTCCGCCCTTGCCAAGATGCCCCCATAACATAGCTTTCTACATGTTAAATAGACTAGAATAGTAACTTTGCTTGTCCCACATCGAAGAACAAGTAAATGAGAAGCATTCCTTCATCTATAAAAGGAATGCCTCCTCCCACAACTCAACACATTCATTACATCCCTTGTAATCTTGTTAGGCCGCAAGGCTCGACACACTAGTATAGCTTTCAAGTGGACGTAGTCTCCCGCTCATGCGGAGGAACCACTATACATCTTGTGTCACTCTCTCTCTCTCTCTCTAAAGCTAACTAGAGATCCCCACGGATCACTAACGTTAACAGCAACTACCACCCTTCTCAGTTTCATCTCCATCTTGATTTGCCTCTTCTTCCTTCTCCACTATTTCACATACTCCGAGTTTTCCTCCTCCCTAAGCTGGGGTTTAGGTTATGACGTAGTGTAAAGAAAGCAGAGCGTTTCGAGGAAATCATCGTCCGACCTATATATACGTATACTGACATGTGTCATGTTTTACATCATTGTTTTAGAGAATGAATGGTTTATATTCACTGAGAATACATACATACATACATATAAACTTGCCCTGCTAAGGAGGTCTGTTCCTTACTTAAGGAATGGATTTCCATATTTTGACCACTTTTCGATCACATATTCACATCTTAACTGTTTAGTTTTTAGGTCTTAATATATAAATCACTTATGCAAATTTTCAGCTAAATTTATTATCGTTAAGATATCGAACTCAATTAAATCAATGAACGGACCTATATATACGTATACTGACATGTGTCATGTTTTACATCATTGTTTTAGAGAATGAATGGTTTATATTCACTGAGAATAAATACATACATACATACATACATACATATAAACTTTCCCTGCTAAGGAGGTCTGTTCCTTACTTAAGGAATGGATTTCCATATTTTGACCACTTTTCGATCACATATTCACATCTTAACTGTTTAGTTTTTTGGTCTTAATATATAAATCACTTATGCAAATTTTCAACTAAATTTATTATCGTTAAGATATCGAACTCAATTAAATCAATGAACAAACCGAATCTGTCCAACCTGAACCGTTCGTGTTCATAATTGTAAATTGCAGTTTTGGATGCCTTAATGATCATCAATTTGGCTGAAAATTTGCAAAGATGATATACTAATATATACCTAAAACTTGAACGGTTAAGATGTGAATATGTGATCGAAAAGTGGTCAAAATATAAAAATCCGTTCCTTACGGACCTCCTTAGCAGAGCAAGCCTCTGTGTGTGTGTGTGTGTCACTAGCTCACATGTTCCGAATAGTGACAGTGATTGAAGTTCTAAGTTTTAACTATCTCTCTTTATTATTTAGGAGCTTGATAGTAGTGTGTTGGTTATTGCTCTTACCAGCACAAGTGAAGATTGCTCTTTAGTGGATCGAATTATGAAGGATAGTTATATACGTATATGACATGTATTAAACTATTAATTTCATTGTTATTCGACACATGTATTGTGAAGTAAATATATGTCATATACTTGACTTACCTTGCTAGTCATTCTTATGTTGATGATGTTTGGTTAGAGGAGTCACCCTCCATTATAAAGGATGTTATCTTCAAAGATTTATATAAGTGTACTCGAAGTAATGGTTTATGAAACCCTCAGAGTCCGAATATCATCATCTAATAAAAGTTGTCTTTCATTGTCAAAAAATAATGCCCACCAAAAGTTTGTTGTCTCCTCTAAATAGTTAGCATATCACTTTAAATTTCATTTTTGGAATCATTAGAATGAAACAAATATAGTGTTGCTAGAATAGATTTCTTTCTCCTTTAAGAGAAGACATGACATCCACGAGGCAAGTAAGATGCAACATTCCTATATAACTATCCTTTCACTGTCCTACTCATTTTCTTTCTTTATTGGGTCGAAAACAATATCCATTCGTATGTGATTTGATGGTCTGTTTTTTTTCTTTTTCTTAATATTATATTGGAGGAATTAAATTTTTGACCTAACTTAATTGTATGCTAAAATATCACCCTCCT
>BDJD01006442.1:49925-61177 GCA_002564525.1 Rosa multiflora | reverse complement strand
ACGCACTCAACCCAGATTCGGCTATCTAAATCCTTAACCACCAACGCTTGGCCAACCATAATCCAACCCCCCCCCAAGAAATCCCATTCACACCTCAGAACGCACCCAGCAAAACCAGCAATCATCTCAGAAAGGCAAAAACAACAAAACCCAGAAAGTAACAGACCCACTAAAACTAAAACAAAAAGGGGAAATCTAGGTACCAACCTCAGTGGTGCAATCTTCGGCACGGTGGTGCACAGTGACGATCGACGTCTCTCTGGGAACGATTTACCCAAGCTTCGGCAGGCTCTTTCTTCGGTCTCGGACAAACAGAGCTCGAAGACGACGACTAGGTTTTCAAATTTTCGCAAAGTGGCAAATCTCCCAAGGTTCCCCCCCTTTTTATGTCGGCATCAACGCGTCCTAAGCCGTCCGCTCCATAACGGCATCACGTACCAGCCGTACGAGTGTCATCAGTCTCCACTCACTCTCCGGAGTACTCGAGGCGTTACCTCGGTTACGAAACCTACAGTTACTGTCATTAAAGGCCAGTAGACGGACAGGCTTAGGAGACAAGCCTACGCACGCTAACCCGCTATAGGTTCGACACGTGTTAACCACCGTAGGGACAACTTCGTAACTACAGCCACCGGAACTTCTCCAAGTCATTCTCCAAGCGACGAAGTCTCCGCTGAGCGAAACCCCGCCAGCGGAACTTCTCCCTTGTCATTTTTCAAGCGACGAAGTCTCCTCTAAGCGAAACCCCGCCAGTGGAACTTCTCCCTTGTCATTTTTCAAGCGACGAAGTCTCCTCTGAGCGAAACCCCGACAGCGGAACTTCTCCCTTGTCATTTTCCAAGCGACGAAGTCTCCGCTGAGCGAAACCCCGCCAGCGGAACTTCTCCCTTGTCATTTTCCAAGCGACGAAGTCTCCGCTGAGCGAAACCCCGCCAGCGGAACTTCTCCCTTGTCATTTTCCAAGATACGAAGTCTCCGCTGAGCGAAACCCCGCCAGCGGAACTTCGCCCTTGTCATTTTCCAAGCGTCGAAGTCTCCGCTGAGCGAAACCCCGCCACCGGAACTTCTCCCTTGTCATTTTTCAAGCGACGAAGTCTCCGCTGAGCGAAACTCCGCCAGCGGAACTTCTCCCTTGACATTTTCCAAGCGACGAAGTCTCCGCTGAGCGAAACCCCGCCAGCGGAACTTCTCCCTTGTCATTTTCCAAGAGACGAAGTCTCCGCTGAGCGAAACCCCGCCAGCGGAACTTCTCCCTTGTCATTTTCCAAGAGACGAAGTCTCCGCTGAGCGAAACCCCGCCAGCGGAACTTCTCCCCTGCCATTTTCCAAGCGACGAAGTCTCCGCTGAGCGAAACCCCGCCAGCGGAACTTCTCCCCTGTCATTTTCCAAGCGACGAATTCTCCGCTGAGCGAAACCCCGCCAGCGGAACTTCTCCCTTGTCATTTTCCAAGCGACGAATTCTCCGCTGAGCGAAACCCCGCCAGCGGAACTTCTCACTTGTCATTTTCCAAGCGACGAAGTCTTCGCTGAGCGAAACCCCGCCAGCGGAACTTGTCCCTTGTCATGAGCGAAACCCCGCCAGCGGAATTTCTCCCTTGTCATTTTTCAAGCGACGAAGTCTCCGCTGAGCGAAACTCCGCCAGCGGAACTTCTCCCTTGACATTTTCCAAGCGACGAAGTCTCTGCTGAGCGAAACCCCGCCAGCGGAACTTCTCCCTTGTCATTTTCCAAGCGACGAACTCTCCGCTGAGCGAAACCCCGCCAGCGGAATTTCTCCCTTCTCACTTTCCAAGCGACGAAGTCTCCGCTGAGCGAAACCCCGCCACCGGAACTTCTCCCTTGTCATTTTCCAAGTGACGAAGTCTCCGCTGAGCGAAACCCCGCCAGCGGAACTTCTCCCTTGTCATTTTTCAAGCGACGAAGTCTCCGCTGAGCGAAACTCCGCCAGCGGAACTTCTCCCTTGACATTTTCCAAGCGACGAATTCTCCGCTGAGCGAAACCCCGCCAGCGGAACTTCTCACTTGTCATTTTCCAAGCGACGAAGTCTTCGCTTAGCGAAACCCCGCCAGCGGAACTTGTCCCTTGTCATTTTCTTCTCCCTTGTCATTTTCCAAGCGACGAACTCTCCGCTGAGCGAAACCCCGCCAGCGGAATTTCTCCCTTGTCATTTTTCAAGCGACGAAGTCTCCGCTGAGCGAAACTCCGCCAGCGGAACTTCTCCCTTGACATTTTCCAAGCGACGAAGTCTCTGCTGAGCGAAACCCCGCCAGCGGAACTTCTCCCTTGTCATTTTTTAAGCGACGAAGTCTCCGCTGAGCGAAACCCCGCCAGCGCAACTTCTCCCTTCTCACTTTCCAAGCGACGAAGTCTCCGCTGAGCGAAACCCCGCCACCGGAACTTCTCCCTTGTCATTTTCCAAGCGACGAACTCTCCGCTGAGCGAAACCCCGCCAGCGGAATTTCTCCCTTGTCATTTTTCAAGCGACGAAGTCTCCGCTGAGCGAAACTCCGCCAGCGGAACTTCTCCCTTGTCATTTTCCAAGCGACGAAGTCTCCGCTGAGCGAAACCCCGCCAGCGGAACTTCTCCCTTGTCATTTTCCAAGCGACGAACTCTCCGCTGAGCGAAACCCCGCCAGCGGAATTTCTCCCTTGTCATTTTTCAAGCGACGAAGTCTCCGCTGAGCGAAACTCCGCCAGCGGAACTTCTCCCTTGACATTTTCCAAGCGACGAAGTCTCCGCTGAGCGAAACCCCGCCAGCGGAACTTCTCCCTTCTCATTTTCCAAGCGACGAAGTCTCCGCTGAGCGAAACCCCGCCAGCGGAACTTCTCCCTTGTCATTTTCCAAGCGACGAACTCTCCGCTGAGCGAAACCCCGCCAGCGGAATTTCTCCCTTGTCATTTTTCAAGCGACGAAGTCTCCGCTGAGCGAAACCCCGCCAGCGGAACTTCTCCCTTCTCATTTTCCAAGCGACGAAGTCTCCGCTGAGCGAAACCCCGCCAGCGGAACTTCTCCCTTGTCATTTTCCAAGCGACGAACTCTCCGCTGAGCGAAACCCCGCCAGCGGAATTTCTCCCTTGTCATTTTTCAAGCGACGAAGTCTCCGCTGAGCGAAACCCCGCCACCGGAACTTCTCCCTTGCCATTTTTCAAGCGACGAAGTCTCCGCTGAGCGAAACCCCCGCCAGCGGAACTTCTCCCTTCTCACTTTCCAAGCGACGAAGTCTCCGCTGAGCGAAACCCCGCCAGCGGAACTTCTCCCTTGTCATTTTCCAAGCGACAAAGTCTCCGCTGAGCGAAACCCCGCCAGCGGAACTTCTCCCTTGTCATTTTTCAAGCGACGAAGTCTCCGCTGAGCGAAACTCCGCCAGCGGAACTTCTCCCTTGACATTTTCCAAGCGACGAAGTCTCTGCTGAGCGAAACCCCGCCAGCGGAACTTCTCCCTTGTCATTTTCCAAGAGACGAAGTCTCCGCTGAGCGAAACCCCGCCAGCGGAACTTCTCCCTTGTCATTTTTTAAGCGACGAAGTCTCCGCTGAGCGAAACACCGCCAGCGGAACTTCTCGTCATTTTCCAAGAGACGAAGTCCCCGCTGAGGAAAGCCCTGCCAGCGGAACTTCTCCTTTGCTATCCCTCTGGCGGAACCCATTTTTCATCTTGCAAAATAGCGCCAGACACGTCTACCAGACGCTGCTTCCTGCTGCATCCAGCAGGGGGATGTCCGCCAAACGGAAAATCCCGAGGCTACGCCTCACTCTGACAACGAACGCTACGCGGCGTTACCGTCAGACCGTCCCTACGGGACACGGGGACTAGTCAAACAGTCTTCGACGGCCCTGATCAGCACGTTGACCCCCGTCATTTGGGTGCTAAACATTGGGCTCGCTACCCAACACCCTCTGCTCCGTGCAGCTCCCCCTCATCAAACAATTTACGGACCATCCGGAGGTCTATCTTCGCCGGGGAGTGGGGGACTCCCTGGGGGGCCCAGCAGGGGCCCACCCGAAAGGGTACAAAGCGTTTCCTCAGTAAAACCAACGGTTGACAATGCATTGACGATAATTATGCTCTTGCAAGTCTAGCGGAGGAAAACGCTTCAAACCGCCGAACAACTCCCCAACCAAGATTGCCCTCCTTGACTGGGGACTTGGGGGACTTGTACATACACGTACATTTGCAAGCATAATTAGCTATAATGGGCCATGCTCATTGTACCGCCAAAGGTACTAATTCCAACCAAAGGAATAACATGCAGACACCCCGTCAGACGGGCTGCAACCTCAGCATTGGACCACCTCCAGGTCGCCACCGACGCGCCGCCACGCGCCGCGCCAAGATGGCATCAGAAGCTTCTGAAGCTGGGAACTGAAGCATATCAGTCCCACATCGAAAACAAAGACAAGATCAGTCTCTTCCTCACCTTTAAAAGGTTCTCTCCTCTCTCCTCATTAATTACGCATTCAATACTTACCTACTGTTACTTTGTCAACATAAATACATTGACTAACTTAGGCATCGGAGAGTTGAAGACCGCCCGGCGCGGTCTCCCTCTGACGCCCATTGTATTTTACTTGACAGGTAACGGGAACTACAATAACAACACAAATATCGATCCGCCCACCGGATCAGCGTTAACTAAGGTCCAGCTACCGCTAGACTTTTAGACATTAACACTTCCGCTAGACTTGCAAGAGCATAATTAGCGTCAGTGCGTTGTCGACCATGGATTTAGTGAGCAAACGCTTTATACCCTTTCGGGTGGGCCCCTGCTAGGCCCCCCAGGGAGTCCCCCACTCCCCGGCTAAGATAGACCTCCGGATGGTCGACGAGTTGTTTGTTGAGGGGGAGCTGCAGGGAGCAGATGGTGTTGGGTAGCGAACCCAATCTTATTACCCGAGTGATGGGGGTCAACGTGCCTGATCAGGGCCATCGTAGACCTTTTGACAAGTCCCTGTGTCCCGTAGGGACCGTCTGACCGTAACGCCGCGTGGCGGTCGTTGTCAGAGTGAGGCGTGGCCTCCGGGTTCGCCGCTGGCGGATATCCTCCCGCTGACTGCAGCAGGAAGCAGCGTCCAGTAGACGTGCCTGGCGGTACTTTATTGAGCGATATTGCGCTGAACAAAGCACGCAACATGCAAGGTGAAAAAAAAAAAAAAAAAAAAAGGGGTTCAGGTAGAGGTGTGTAGCGGAACTTCATCTCTTGGGAGATGACAAGGGAGAAGTTCCGCTGGCGGAGTTCCGCTCAGCGGAGACTTTGTCGCTTGGGAGGTGACAAGGGAGAAGTTCCGCTGGCGTCGCTTGGGAGACGACAAGGGAGAAGTTCCGCTGGCGGGGTTTCGCTCAGCGGAGACTTCGTCGCTTGGGAGATGACAAGGGACTTCGTCGCTTGGGAGATGACAAGGGAGAAGTTCCGCTGGCGGGGTTTCGCTCAGCGGAGACTTCGTCGCTTGGGAGATGACAAGGGAGAAGTTCCGCTGGCGGAGTTTCGCTCAGGGGAGACTTCGTCGCTTGGTGAATTCATCCCAAGTGGTTACTTCCACCAGACGCCTCGTCTGGTGGTGGTTAACACGTGTCCAACCCGTAGAGGGTTAGCATGCGGAGGCTTGTCTCCTAAGCCTGGCCGTCTTCTCGCCATTAATGATAGTAATTATGGATTTCGTAACCGAGGCAACGCCTCGGTTAATCCGGAGAGTAAGTGGAGACTTGCGACACGTGTACGGCTGGTGTGTGATGTTGTTGTGGAGCGGACGACTTAGAACGCGTTGATGTTGACATAAAAAGGGGGAACTTTAGCGAGATTTGACACTTTGTGAAAACTTCAAACCCGAGTCATCGTCGGCAAGCTCTGTGCGATTTGCGAAGAGAGTTCCGGGGGACGAAATCTGTTGAGTTATCGGATTTTGAGTACGAGACCTTCACCCGTGAAGATAAGTGCCTTCAATCACACCAAAGATTTCACCTTTGAGGTTGGTGCTCTGAATCCCATCCCTGTTCCATTGAATTTCTGTGTATTTGCTTCTGTCAGTTTTTTAGGTTTCTTGATTTTGTGGTGTTCTGCTCTTGTTTGGCATGCCCTGAGTGAAAAGTGGGTTTTGGGGATTTACTAGATGGTTGAATCTGGGTTAGGTGTTTGGGGTTGTTTGTTCTTGTTTTGGTGTTTTCTGGGTAAACTGTTGCTGATGTTCTTGGCTATAACTGATGTAAGAATAGGCTAGATCTGTGTTTGTGCTAACTGGTGTGGGTTTTAGGGTTTGGGATGGCTAACGTCATAGAGATTTCGAGCAGTGAGGATTCCGGGTCTGACGTGTCATTCAGCGCGGCGGATAAAATATTTATTGACTCGTTGCGTCCGTCTGCCCATGCAGGAACCTCACAGCCAGAACCGCTAGAGGTTGAGCCGCTACAAACAATACCTTGGGAAGTAGCCATGGGTCGTGTTTCGCGTCCTGAGAGTTCTAGGGCAGGGGAAGTGGTCGCTGCGGAAAATAGGCGTGACGAGCGGCTAGCTAGTAACAGTGCCGTCAGTGGTTCTGCTGACGGGGGAGATGTGGCGGGAGAGAGTGTTGAGTCAGCGTGGGTTCTTTCTGACGGTACCTTTGTTGACGAGGCAGGTGGGCGGATGGAGGCCGTCGCCGTCAGTCAATTGAAAGGGATGTACCGGTTGCCGGGCGTGGTAAAGCTGCTTCTTCCGACGGTGGACGAGAAGGCATCGATGCTGCCAGAGGGGTCTGCCACCGTGCACGAGGCGATATTCCGCCAAGGAGTGACACTCCCACTGGTGCTCAACCTACAAATTTTGGTGTGCGAGTTCGGCCTTGCGTTCGGGCAAATTTGCCCCAACATGTGGCGGTTAATGCTAGCGCTGAACTCGCTATGGCGACTGTCTGGTTGTGAGGGACCAACCGTGGCTGAAGTGCTGCACTTCTACGAACTGGTGTATGTGAAGCGCCAAGGCTGCAGGGGGCAGGTGAATTTGAGTCGGCGTGTGGGAGCGCTGAAGCTGATCGAGAATCTGAGGGACTCCATGTCCTACTGGCGGGGGACCTTCTGTGTGGCCACTGCAGGGTGGGAATATCAAGTCGGGTCCAACGAGGGGGAGCCGACGTTTAGGATTAAGTCGGAGTTTCAGCCTATTCGAGGTTGTTCACTGGTCCCCGCCGAACATAACTGGCGATTTCCCTTTGGCCACACCTTTGGTACTCTTCTAACGATTACAATTTGTTTGTGCAGCGGGCTTGCGCTACAACTTGACGCGTGAAGAAGAGTGTCGCGTGGCTCGTATCAGAGGCTGTTGGCGGAATCGCAACCTGCTGGACTTTCGCCTCCTCACCGGTTGGGAGTTGCTGGTCGACCTACGCCTGACACGTGCCGTTGGTAAAAAGTCCCCACCACACTGTATCCTTAATCATGTTGTCCCAGGCTAACCTGTCATTTTTTTTTAGAAAAACCGCCGGGTAACACGCGAAGCCACGACGCCTTTGCCAGAGCTATGGACCGTGCGGAGATTGACAATTTCCTGGAGACGATGTATGCAGCCGGGCTGGCGGCTCAGCAGACGGTGGTGAATCCGGAAACGCTGGAGTTGAGCCAGTCCGAGGTTCTGGTGACGCTACCAATGCAGCATCACTCCCACCTTGGCGATGACGGCCTGCCCGTCGCCCAAGCTGGGGGCAGCGTGGCAGGCGGGGAGAAGAGGTCTACTACCGCCGCGCCACAGAAAGAGAGGGAGCCCGCCACCCGTCGTGGGCCTCAGAGGAAGCGAGCGGGGACCAGCACTGCCGCTGGGATGGAGCGGCCGGCAAGGGAGTCGAGGCCTGGTGCTGCTGGAAGCACACGGGTGCTTCAGCGAAAGCGTCGTCAACACGACTCCGCCGATGAGGAAGAGGAGGATGACGTGGAGACCATTGGGGCCCGCCAACAGAAGAAGGCGCGACAAGGTCCGCTCAAGGCTCCCGCTGTTGAGGGGAGAGAGGTTCCCGCGGGCGACCTGGATTCGTTCGCCGCGTACGCAGAGTTCATGACAGACAGTGAGCGGGAATTCCTTTTCCACCTCTGCGAGCGGCTAGGGTTTGGAGGCCTAGCGGGGATTTCGCGCCCAACTGCCATTGACCAGTCGCCCTTCAGCTCGGCATTCGGTCACTTGTCTGTTGGCTTGAACGAAATATTCTGGCGGCGTCTAAGCAGCCCCTGGTTGAGCGGGAACTCAGGGAGGAGATCCAGGGTCTTGAGAGAGAGTTGGCGGAGGCGAGGGAGAAATTGTTAGAGGTGGAACAACGCCTAACAAAGGCGGATACTGATGCTGCAGATGCTCGTGGCAAGCTGCAAGTGGCCATTCAGCGGGACGTGGAACGAAATGACCATGTCTCCAAGCTGGAGCAAAGCATGTCCCTGCTGGAGGAATGGGTGGCCGCCAAGGATAAAAAGATCGATATCCTGCAGCAGGAGTCTGCCGCCAGGAAAGAGGAGGTGAAGAAACTGGAAGGTGAGATTTCCCGCCTGAGAGCTGAAGGGGACCGCGCCGCAATCGCCGCTGTTGAAGCATTCAAACAGTCGGCGGATTACAGGAATGCGATGAATGAGGCGGCGAAGGCTGGGGCCCTAGCCAACGTAGAGATGCTGAAAAAGAAGGGCGCTATTGACTGGGTAAAGGCGTCCCAGCCCGAGGTGTCATTGGCTCAGCAAACCCCGCCAGCGAAGAATGTCCCGCCGGCGAAGAGCATGGCCCCTTCCCAAGTTGAAGGTGCTCGCTCGGGGAGTGGAGAGAGTGGCTCTCGACCGGCGGGTGACTCCCAGCGGACTCCTCCTACCCAGTTGGAGGTGTCCTGTGTTGTTTCCTGGCGGCCCACACTCAAGCAGATGGCACAATAGAGACTCCAAGTCCAACTGCCCGAGGGTCTGACCAAACGAGCCGCGCACATCTGCCGCCGCACGCCGAAAGTGAAGAGGTTGAAGCCAACCCCTGAGATGCTGTACTTCTCTCTCTTTTTTTTTTTTTTTTTTTTTTTTTGTAGCCACTGAGGCTTAAAGTTTTTGATGTAAAGAACATTTTTGGGTGGGAAGTCCCAGCCCGTTTATGTATGAAATGAAGGTTCGAATTTTGGTGCTTTATGATATGGCTGTACCGCTTAGAGTTTTAACTTGGAATTTTCTTTTGCAATCAATGAAACATTAAAGGAATTAAGATTGGTCCAAGTGCACTATGTGGCGGACGTGGTCCGCTGACGCTTGCTGGCGTCGCCAGTTGCCCTCAGTGTTAGAATTGGTAACAATGGTTTGAATAATTCCTCGTTTCATTGATAGCCGACTGATCAGCGTTTTACAAAAGCGGGGATGTACCCGTTGGGTAGCTTCCCTTAGCATATGGACCTTCCCAAGTTGGGCGGAGTTTTGTTGGCGGTGGAATGACTTCCTTCATTACCCAGTCCCCCAATTGGAGGTTCCGGGCCTTGACTCTGGCGTTGTAGAAACGCGATACTCGCTGTTTGTTTTGTAAGTTATGCAAGTGAGCCTTGTGTCTTTTCTCTTCTAGGAGGTCCCTGTCCAGGTTAATGCCGTCGCTGTTGGTTTCTGGGCGGTAACCTTCGACCCTAGCGGTAGGTTGAGTTACTTCAACAGGTAGGACAGCCTCTGTTCCGAACATCATACAAAAGGGTGTTTCGCCGGTGGCGGAGGTTGGAGTTGTCCGGATGGCCCATAGAACTTCTGGAAGCTTCTCCGCCCACAAACCCTTGGCGTCGTCGAGCTTCTTTTTTACCAATTTCTTGATTATCTTGTTTGCTGCTTCAACATGGCCGTTGGTTTGTGGATGGGCGATAGATGCGAAACTCAACTTGGTGCCCAAGTTGGCGGTAAAGGAGATAAGTTCCTTGTTGTTGAACTGCGTGTCGTTGTCTGTAATGATTGTATGTGGGACACCATAGCGGCAGTAGATGTTCTTCCAGAGGAAGTGAATTACCTTGGCGGTAGTTATTGCCGTCAGTGGCTCCGCCTCTATCCACTTGCTGTTGTAGTCGATGGCAACAATGATGTATTTGAACTGGCCCTTGGCGGTTTGGAACTTTCCCATCAAATCGAGGCCCCACGTGGAGTGAATCCATGGGCCGATGATGACTGATAGTGGTTCTGCCGGTGCATGTGGGAGATCTGCAAATTGTTGGCATTTGTGGCAAGATCTCGAAATCCGCCGAGCGTCATCACCAAGTGTGGGCCAGAAGTAGCCCTGTCGTATTGTACGGTTGGCCAAGGATCTTGCGCCCGAGTGGTTTCCACATTCTCTGCAGTGGATCTCCTCTAGGACAACCTTTCCCTCCTCCGGGGTGAGACATCGGAGGTTGGGATGGGTGAATCCCTGGCGGTAAAGCTTGCCATTCTGGATGTTATAGCGGGTTGTTCTACGTTTGAGCTGTCTCGCCTGGATCTTATCCTCCGGCAATGTGCCGCTGCGCTTGTATGCAATGATCTCATCCATCCAGCTGGGACTGACCTCAATGTTGAAGATCTCCGCCAGGGTTTTTGTGATACTTGGTTTGTCAAGGCTTTCCACCCTTGTGTCCGCTGGACTTTGATGTGGTTGGGCAGTTGCCAGCCTCGCTAGTGAATCAGCTTTGGCGTTCCTTTCCCTGGGGATTTGTGTGATAGTGTGAAATTTGAACTTTTTAAGCAGCGTTTTGACGTACCCCAAATACGCTGCTAACTGCTTGTCCTTGGCTTGGAAGCTGTTGTTGACCTGGTTAACGACTAATTGAGAGTCGCTGGATATGTTGAGGCTGTCAGCGCCCGAGTCGATGGCAAGGAGTAGGCCGGCAATGAGTGCTTCGTACTCCGCCATATTGTTTGAAGCCTTGAAGTTGAATTTCAACGCGTACTCCGCGTTCAGCCCCCCGGGTCCTGTTAAGATGACTCTGGCGCCGCTGGCCTTGGCTCTAGCAGAGCCGTCCACATGCAGGTTCCAATCCGAGTGTGGAGTTGCTTCCTTAGCGGTTGCCATTTCTGCTCCAGACCTTGTCTCGGTACCGGGTTCTGGTTGACGCTCGGTGAGTTCAGCGATAAAGTCCGCCACTGCTTGGCCCTTCATGGCGGTTCTTGGCTTGTAGTCTATGTCAAACTCGCTGAGCTCAATGGCCCACTTGCTGAGGCGCCCCGAGTGTTCAGGGTTCTGCATCACTTGCCTCAGCGGTTGATTGGTTAACAAATGGATTGTGTGATTCTGGAAGTATTAGCGGAGGCGCCTGGCGGCAACGATGAGTGCGAGG
>BDJD01006442.1:32805-49716 GCA_002564525.1 Rosa multiflora | reverse complement strand
CCTCTGCCGGCGTAGAACACCGGGAGCTCGTCTTGGCCCTCCCGCCGGACAATGGCGCAACTTACTGCCGATACTGAGACCACTAGGTATATGAACAGTGTCTCTCCTTGCACAGGGACAGAAAGGAGAGGGACTGCCTGGGTTTGGATCAAAATTTTTTTTTAGTAAACGAATTTGGATTTAGGTCGATCCGATCCAAACCCGGTCCATTTACTTCAGGCCCTGGAACGCCGCCTGACACTCTGGGTTCCAATTGATGATTTTCTTGTGAGTTGTTTTGAGGAGCTTGAAGAATAGGGCACACCTATCAGTGAGTCTGGAGATGAATCGAGAAAGGGAAGTTAACCTGCCCTGGAAGCACTGGACGTCCACCTTATATTCGGGGTCCGCCAGGTTAAGGATGGCCTGTACCTTGTCCGGGTTAGCCTCGATGCCTCTCTCGCTGACGATGTAACCTAGAAATTTGCTAGCGGTGACCCCAAAAAAACATTTTTCTGGGTTGAGGCGCATACCATAGGCCAGGAGAATGGTTACTATGATCTTGAGGTTTGCCACATGGCCGCTGGCTTTTATGCTCTTAACTAGCATGTTGTCCACGTAGACCTCGATGATTTTTCCCAGATGCTCAGCGAACATGGCGTTCATCAACCGCTGATAAGTTGCACCGGCGTTCTTCAGACCGAAAGGCATGACATTGTAGCAGTAGAGGCCTTTGTCGGTGGTGAAGGTGGTGCATTCCTGGTCGCCGGGGTGCATCTTGATCTGATTGTATCCGGAGAACGAGTCCATCATGCTGAGGAGCTCATGTCCGGCGGTTGCATCGACTAGCTGATCGATACGAGGTAGCGGGAAGCTATCCTTTGGACATGCCTTGTTGAGATTTTTGAAGTCGACACACATCCGCCACTTGCCGCTGGGCTTCTTGACCATCACCAAATTGGAGATCCACTGGGGATAGATGACCGGGCGGATGAATCCAATGCCCTGGAGCTTGGCAAATTCCTCTCCTATTGCCTGGTACTTTTCCTCATCAAAGGCCCTCCGCTTCTGCTTGATGGGATAAGAGGAGGGTTTGATGGTCAGCTTATGAGTGGTAATTTCAGGAGAGATACCTGGCATGTCCGCGTAGGACCATGCAAAGACGGCGGCGTTATCACGCAGGAATTGAGTGAGTTCTGCCGCCACCTCTGGGTCTAGTTGGGCTCCTATGCGGATTGTCCACTCAGGGTGCTCGTCGGAGATGCAGATAACTTTCAACGACGTGTCCAGGTTGACCGGCTCTTTCTTTACATATTTTTTCTCCTCATCCCTAGGGTCCTCGAAAATATTTGGGGGCGGTGCCCGGTTGCCCACTGTCAGGATCTCATGGCGGCGCGCCGAGCGCGCTATAGTCGTTGAATAGCATTCCCGAGCCAACTGTTGACTTCCTCTCACACAGCCCGTGCCGTTGGGTATGGGGAATTTCATGAGAAGCATGTATCCGGCAATGATTCACTTGAGCTTGTTAAGCGCTGGTCGTCCAATGATGGCGTTGTACGAAATGAAGCAATAAACAATAATGAATTCCGTATGCACCTCCGCCATGCATGGGCTAGTGCCAATAACCAGTTGCATGTAATCTGACCCCAGTGGTTGTGTGACGTCGCCGGAAAAGCTGAGCAGTGGCTCGTGATCCTGGAGTAGTTTCTTGTTCCGCTTGAGATGGTCGTAGCAACTGCTGAAGATGACGTTGACAGCAGACCCGCTATCCTCCAAGATTCTCCCCACAGAAAATTTGCCCAGAATGGCGACGACCAAGAATGGGTCATCATGGGGTAAATGCACTCCGCGCTCCTCCTCCTCTGAGAATGTAATAGGTTCCCAACCTGATCTTGGGAGTTTGGCGGATCTTTCGTAGCGGATGTTGCAGACTTCCTTTGGGTGATTAGCGCATGCATAGCGCTTCCTCGCCCTGTGGGACATGCTAGTGATTGGGGCACCGCCGTCGATGGTGTTGATACGACCTAAAGTCTCAATATTGGCGATCACAGGTGGCGGTTGGTGCACCTTGAACTGCTCCAACTTGCCGTCACGGTACAAGGTCTCAATAGCCGTTTTGAGAGCGTTGCAGCTATTGGTATTGTGGCCGCTGTCTCCGTTGTATTTGCACCACTTGCCGGTGTTCCTGGGTTTGCCCGTTTTTGGGTACTTTGGAGGGGGTGGCGGTGGGATCTGATCCTTGCACTGATTGTAGATGTCCTCATACGAGGCCGTGAGGACTGTGAACACTGCATACCGCTGTGAGGACTCCGCCTGCCTGTTGCGGTTATCCCCATGGGTTGGGCGGTTGCCCTTGTTGTAATGCTGGTCCCTCTGCCGCTTATTCTGGTGGTGGCCCTGCTGCCACTCCCTCTTCTTGTCAGTTGGAGGTGCTGAAGGGGTCTTGTTAGCGGTTTCCTGATGACTGGGGGATGGCTGTGTTGACTTTGTTGGAGTTGCTGGTGGCGGTGGGGTTTCTCCATATGTGAGGAATTCCGCCTGGGCATAGATGACCACCTCACTCATGACGCGGTCATATACCGCATTAGGATGATTGTATTTGAGGTGATAGAGGAATGGCCCTTTGAGGAGTCCCTGCTTGAAGGCCGCCAAGGCCATTGTTTTGTCTAGGTCACGGCACTGAGACGCTGCCGCCCGCCACCTTGTGACGAAGGCCTTTAGTGATTCGTCCGCCCCTTGCTTGAAACGCCTCCTGCTCTAGCATTAGTTGGGGGATGGGCGGTGGTCCCATCCCCAATAACTCAGGTGGTTACAGCGATATTTGCATCTGTATGGCTGGCTCTGGTATCAATGTGCCAGCGCCGGGTCGACTACGCCTGGTGCTACGTGACTGTTCGCTTTGCGCTGGATTGGCGGTAGCTCCCAGCGTCCTCTTCAGTTCATCAAAACGTGGCATCAGCATAGCCAACTGTCTTTGGGCCTCAGCCTTCTCCTTACGCTCCTCCTCGCGTTCTCTATTTGCCTTATGAAGATCCGCCAGTGCCAGCTCGTACATAGTGATGAGATCTTGGCCCGGCGGGCGGCTGCTGCTTGGATTTGCCTTGACGCCGGGGTTGTGAATAGTGCGCGGTTAACGCCTACAGCTGGGTCAGGACATCTTCACAAGAGAAATTATTCCCTGTGGTATTGAGAAAAAGGGTTGTACTACATGGAAATGACACATGTTGGTGACCTTGCACTAGTGAAGTATACCATGTTCAAAAGAATACTTCAACAACAAAAAAGAGAGAAACCAAATGGCTGTGGTACAGGAGATTGAGACATCCATCATTTAGCTACCTGAGGAGTTTACTTCCCACCTTGTTCAAAACTTGCAAGGAGTCTGATTTTCAACGTGAGACATGCATCCAAGGAAAGAGCCACCGTGCTAGCTGTTTCTGGTGACTTCTTCGGATTGTCAAACTAAATGCTATACCTACTAGCGGGTACCAAGATAACTCGGTGACCCTAACAAGGAACACATACACAACATCAGAGGTATAAACTGTATCGGATGGTTTATGCCTTTCTGATGTCGAAGTCAGATCCTATTAGTAATTTGACAGAGTAGCAGTAATGAAGAAGTTATGACCCTTTTGAAAGTGGTTGAGTTTGACTTACATGGGAAAGTTGTTTCCCATTTCTTTGATGTGGGATGCAACTCATTCCTTTGTAGTTATAGCAGGGTCTGGTGTGTGCTTCGAAGAGTTCTACTGGGCAGGCCAGAGGCCTTCATCACCTAAGGTGTTGCCCATTACGAGCACCATCATGGTGGATGCTGGACCTCGGCCCATGATGTAGCACTTGGCCAGCCCTACAGGCTCTGATGATGGTATGAAATCTTGTGGCAGTATGTACTAGCATGTACAAGTCCCCTAAGTTTCTGTTCAAGATGTTTCTTGGGTGGGGACTTGAATAAGCTTTGGCACAAGGTTTCAGGGTTCGCCGTGCCCATATGGAGTCCCCCAAGTTTCTGATAAAGGAATATCTTGATCGGGTAGTTTTGAATTTGGTCACTGTAGGTAGCTAAGTTACAATGGTATGAGGGCTTGAGCCTCTTGTACCTGATGGGGTAAAATGAGGGAGGGCTTAAGCATCTTGTACTCAATGGGGTAGAGTGAGGGCTTAAGCCTCTTGTACTTGATGGGGTAAAATGAGGGAGGGCTTGAGCCTCTTGTACTCGATGGGGTAGAGCAAGGGCTTGAGCCTCTTGTACCCGATGGGGTAGAGTGAGGGCTTGAGCCTCTTGTACCTGAGGGGGTAAAATGAGGGAGAGCTTGAGCCACTTGTACCTGATGAGGTAGAGCGAGGGCTTGAGCCTCTTGTACTTGATGAGGTAAAATGAGGGATGGCTTGGGCCGTTTTTAACCGATGGGGTAGAGCGAGGGCTTGAGCCTCTTGTACCCGATGGGGTAGAGTGAGAGTTTGAGCCTCTTGAACCTAATTGGGTAAAATGAGGATTTGAGCCTCTTGTACCTGATGGGATGTTATTTGGACTTGATGCCTTAGTACCCAATGACATAAATACTTATGCATGGAACCCATGTGTTGCGTGGGTTCCTGAGAGGGTAATAAATTCTTGACTTTTCAATTGTCTGATGGTTGTGTGTAAGGGAAGTGAAAATGACGTGTAAGGGACACATGTCTATATCTGACGGTTGGGGGCATTTAGCCTTTAACTGTTATGATGTACCTACCCTTGAATTTAAGAGGGAAAGAGAACAGTTTTCTTCGTCTTTTCTCTTGCTTTCGTTTCAGTTGCTCTTGCCTTTTTTTCTCTACAAACTCGTAGTTTGTGTTTAACGAGTGTGTCGTCATCGGAGTTGGGGGAGATGGTGTGCGAAAGGAGGCGCAATCATTGAAGCGCGCTTGTTAGGTATGTGTTTCTGTCTTTCCTCCTTGTTGAGCTCTTGTACATGTTCTATGTTTCTGGGTTTAGGCTCTGGTTTTGTTGTGTTTGTTGTTTTTGCATTATGCAATGGTGAAATTTGACCTGGCAAACAAGTTTGAATAGGATGTAGCCTGTGTTTTGGATAGCGATTTATAGATAGCAATATGGGTTTTGCATGATTTACGGGTTTTCTAGTGTTTCTGGGTTTATGGCGTTTCTCGGTTTTCTAGGTTTAAAGTTGAAGTAGGGAGTGATCCGAACTTCACTAAAGCGCTAGATCCAAATACTTAGGCTGACTCATGTGCCCTTTGTTTCTGACTCTAGATATCGGTGCATAATTCAACGGGATAGTGTTTGTAGGCTAGAATGGATTTAGGAACAAACTTCGAGGCTGGGGGTGCGGTACCTGGATAGGCCCGTTGTGCTGGGTAGATTTAGGGTTGAGGACATGGCGTCTTCTACTGGGATGTTGTCAGCCAATACCGGAAGCAGTAGTAGCTGGTAGAGTGAGGGAAGTTCAGAGTCTAGAGATGTAAAGGTGACCGTTGTTATACCGGAAGGGATACCCAAGCCAAGATACACGTTGGCAGACGGGACAGTCTGTGATGAACCTGATAGGAGCATGATGATGAGGGGATCAATTCGATGAGCCAGAGATGGGAAATACCCGATCAGATGGAGCTAAGACCCCTACATCCCAATGAGATAGCCTCCAACCTTCTCCCCGGATAGGTGGCGCTCCATGAGAACCAATTTTATCAAGGGTTATCACTACCGCTGCCCCGGTGCCTATAATACCTGCTTAGGAAGCTGAACCTGTTGCCGGGGCAGTTGACACCAAATGCGTGGAGGCAGATCTTAAGTATAATAGCGATGTAGGATCTCCATGACATGGGGTGGCACTCGATAAATGAGTTCAGGGCCGTGTACAGGATATAGTACTCAAAGAAGAAGATGGGCCAAGGTACTATGACTTTTACTGCCAGAGACTATGAGCCCTTGGTTACTGACTTTCCTAACTCCTAGAGTAAGAATTGGAGGAATAAAGTGTTCCTTGCTAGAGGCCAATGGCAGATAAAGAACAAGAAGTGGCGCTTAAAATGGGAACGTTTTGAGCCATCTAGGATCAGGCTTACACATTATCTGAAGTTGAGAGAAAATGAATAGCAAGAGTGTATGCTGCATGGAATGACCCGGAAGAAAGAAGCTCTTATAGGTTCATTCGGTACTTCATACTTGACAGACTAGGGATAGGAAAAGTACCCGGTGACATAGGCATGCATGGATTCCAAAGTTTTTGTTGTTGTTGTTGTTTTTGTTTTTTTTTGTTTTTTGCGGGTTCCCTAACACTGATCTTTTTGCAGTGAAAGTACCAAAGAACAAACCTCGAAAGGGAAAACCTGAGGACAGAATGGAGGACTCCAAGTTGATGGATATGCTGATCAACCAAGGGGAAGACTCCCTTCACATTGATGTTGATCTGGCCAACAAAAAGACTGGGCAAACCATTGAAGAACTGCTATTGGAGATACCAGACGAAGGATATAGAGACCCGAACCCCAATGCTTTGATCGTCAAGAGAGAGGATGCCCCAGCAGGTACGGTTGTTACAATGGTGGACCCTGAGAAAGGGAAGGCTAAGGCGACGGGTTCACAGGTTTCCATCTCGAACGGGTCCCTGGAAAGTAGAAAGGGCTTCCTCCTCTGGGACAAAAGGAAAAGGCAGCACCACCATCGTCACCGGAGCGGGGACAAGGAAGAGGTGACGCATACTGGTAGAGATGTTGTGGGTACTAGTGTGAAGAAACCACGAAAGAGTCAAGTGATCCAGGAGCCGTCCGCCTCGCTAAGCATGCCATCTCCTGTTATCCCCTTTATGCCCAAGAAACCAATTAAGTAGTTGTTGAGTGAGGGGGGTCGCAGATGAAAAGTTCAAGCGCTCTATGCTCCCGGACCTGAAGGATATTGATTTGGACAGGGTATGGGCCAAACACAACACCCCTCAGGAAAACCGTAGGTTGGCCCGAAAGTCGATGATACGGGTAAATCTTCATACTTGCTCATTTCATAAGTTCATTGCTAGTTTGTTTGCCTCTTACTTATGATAGTTTCACAAGCCTTGTTCAATGTCTAAGCGATTGATGCCAGTGGAGAGAACACACAGCTGAAAGAGGAGGTGAGCAACTTGTTGGAGCAGGTAAAGTATCTGCATGAGGAGAAAGGCAAGTTGGAGAAAGAGCGGGACTTTCTGAGGCAGAAAGTTGACTCCTTGACCTCAAAAGTGAGCGAGCTGGATGAGATGAAGAAGAGGATCCCGGAGTTGGAGAGCATGGTTGATGGACTGAAGAAGGAGTTGGAATCTTTCCAAAATGCAGAGGAGAATGCCAAGTCCTAAAGAGCCAAGGCTGAGTATCTGCGAGCCAAGACAGTAGATGAGTACAAAGGCTCCCAAGAGTTGTTCAACATGCTCGTAGCTGCCCAGGACAAGGTGTTGATCCTTAAGTACCAGGAGTGGGTGGCCGCCTGGTACATGGATGAAGAAAAGTTCAAGCGGGGACTCTTAGAGAAGAAAAGAAGGTAGCAGGAAGCTGAGGTGGCAAAAGGCAAGGGTGAGGCCTCCGGGAGCCACACTGAGGCCCAGGAGTAGGGTTTTTTTTTTTAGTTAGTATTTACCCATATTTTGAACAATGGCCTTGAGCCGGTATTAGGGTACCCCCTTCTATTATTAATTTCCTTTGCTTGGGAGTCCAAGCTTTTGGTGATGGTTCCATGATTTTTTTGTTACTTAGATGGAAATGTAGAAAGGGATTAAAATTGCTTCCATTTGTGCCTTGTTGCATCTTTTTATGTTTAAGTATACTTATTACCGAAATAGAGTAGTTAACATTGTAGCCAATGGTATCTAGGATGCCCGGTGGCTAAGTTAAATATAAGCAATGGTCTGAATAATTTCTTTTTCTATTTAAGTATGACATGGTGGCTGATACAAAATAAGTACCTAATGGGTAGCTTGTCAAAGCTTAGATGATCAAAAATCTAGGATAAGATGCTCCGGGAACTACTTGTAATAGTACCTTAGATGTTGAGTGTTCCAAGGGTGGCGACATCTGATCGCATCCATGTTCCGAATGTAGAAAGTGAAGGAGTTGTGTCCTAAAATAATCATTTTGATGTAATTATTATTGTAATGATTATTAATCAAAAGGGCAAGTTTATTGTTCATTGCTTATATTTGATATTTGAATGAACAAGGTCCAAGGAATATGAGTTAAAGAGAAAGTAATCTAAAGAGTTAGATGTGTGAGACCTTTACTCTTTTACACTCTTATCCTAAAAGGTTCCTAGTCATAGGATTATCATTTGGACATTAATAATCCGGAAAGACTAGCACATACTATGTATGCTCAATATGGAGGATGATATGTCTCTTGTCATTTGTGTAGAGACACTAATACAAGTATGTGGGTGCTCTTATCTTAAAGAATACACTGAACGCGATCGTTAGAGTTCTTGTATGGAGTTTTACTTACATGTCAAAATTGAACTCTAAATTGCAATAATACAAATTAATCCTTTGACCTGAGACACCATGGTTGTCTTATGAGTGAGTGTATTAACTCTTGATGATGTAATAATATTATGTGCCTTAATGGATATGATTGATGCATTCATTGGTGTGATCAATTCGGTCATAGAGACATGTGAGTGTACAATAAGGAATATCTAACCTTAAGTAAATAAGGTGTATGTTCAAAGATGTGATTCAATGAGTCTTTGGCCAAAGCATTGAATGAGATTAAAAAGGAGTTTCTAATCACATTCTACGAATCACATAAGAATGGAAATCACAATAGGGGGTTGACATATCAATTCCATACCCCAATGATGTGATTTAGAACATTGTGTTAGAGAATGACCGTATTGTATTGTAATTCCAATTGAATAGGATATTCTATATTAACTAGGGTAGTCATGATATGTTGCAAGACGTCACTCATGACTTGTGAAGACCCCGAGGATTGATAAAGTATTATGATCCTAATAACAAGGGAGAATCAAAATGGAGTTTTGATTCGTAAACGAAATAGAATGGTTCTATAAACTTCACTGCCTTGTTAATTAGAACCTAAAAGATCGCACACCATATAAGTGGATCATTGAGATTGTATATGAACAAGATTAAACAAGAGTTGGTTATGACCAAATAATTAATTAGATTTATTATTTAGACATAATTAGGTCTTTTGGCTAAAACCGAATCTATTGAGCCTAAACAATTGTCGGATTTTGGTGTGGGCTCGGGGTTTATTAAGTGAGATTTGAATGAAAGCCCAAGACACATTTTTAGTGCTCAATAGCATGTAAAGCCCAGCCAACATATTTTCTTTGTGAAAGTCAATATTTCACTTTTAGTAGTTGGAGTTATTTCCTATTATAAAAGGTGAAAGCATGGACAAGGGGTGTTATCACTAGTAAGTGAGAAGAGTGTGTCTTCACACTATCATCTTTTAGTTGAAAAGAGAGAGAGTTCCCCCTTTGTCCAAGCACAAGTTGGTGTTATCACAAGGAAGGAAGAACACTTGCATATCTTCTTCCTTTCTTTCACCTTCTTCATCTCTTGATACACTTGGTGAAGATCCTTAGAGGTCACATCCTTTTGTGGCTCGAGTTGCAACATCAAGGAGGAAACTACAAGCACGAGAAGGAGTTCTCAATCCAAGGTGCTTCAAGGTGGAAGAGACACACACAAGGAGAGGAACTTTGGTGGTTCACTTGGATCGGATTGAGATCACGCTCCAAGGGTGAGTAGAACATAAACTCCATCTTTGGTGTTCCCTACTAAGCATGCTATGTTTATATACATATCACAATAAGCCAAGATCATGGGTTAAAGGAATGGGTTTTATGTTTAGTTGGTAGTTTAATGGTTAAACTAATTCCTCACTAATTAAAAAGTTTTGAAATCCATCCCTTACTTCAGAAAGTGGCTGGACCAACTTCCTCGATGATCTTATAGGGACTTACTCAGGAAGGCTCCAGTCCCCGTGGTTCCAGGTACACTTGTTTCATAACCCAGTCCCCCAGTTTTAGCATATTGCACTAGACTTTAGCATTGTAGTATCGAGCTATTCTCCTCTTATTTGCCAGATTGCGCATGTGAGCTACATCTGGACGCTCCACCAGCAAGTCTGTGTCCAGTTGGAGGCGTTCAACGTTAGTACCCGCATCAAAGTACTGGATTCTTCCACTAGGTATCTTTATCTCAATAGGGAGGACTGTCTTTGTGCTGAAAGCCATGTAGAAAGGTGTCTCATCGGTGGCCTCTGTTGCCGTTGTCCTGATGATGGCCCATATTGTCTCCGGGAGCTTGGAGGCCCAAAGGCCCTTAGCTGTCACGCCCCTGATTTTTAACACAAGTAAAAATCGATATATATAACCCCATAATTATATATGCGTGAAACGTTCAGCCATCAATACAAAATAAAACGTAAATGCTCCACAGAGTTATGCTACATAGCGGAAGTCATAACAATGACAAGGCCAACAAAATTTGCTTCCTACCCATAATGCTGCCAGCACACCACCTCAGCTTCAGCCACGATTACCCTAACCTGCAGGATTAACCCCTACACAATTCCATTGAATAGTGCACCGGGTTACCGGGTTGCCACACAACAAACCCGGTAAGCTTTTGTAAGCCCGTATGAGTAACTCAAAACCACAAAGCAAAACACATTTCTTAAGTCACCCCAACCTAAACACGATATACACATAGCTCACACCTACAGCCATCGATTCCATAATTTTCCATATAGTGCCTACATAAGTCAGCTGGTGACTAAACTACATGCCCAGATTCTCAACCTAGCATCTCATTACACAAATTTCCCCGTCAAACAAAATCTCCTTAGATAATGTTTGAAAATCCCTAGACGCATAACAGTGAGTCACAAGGATCACACTCATTTCCTTCCCACCGAAAACCTTGTCATCAACATGACATTAAGGTGAAAACAATGAATCACCTTCCTATCCTCACACAGAGCACAATCGTCACCACTATGGTCTTCAAAATAAATCAAACAATCAATAAATCAAATCGAGAAGAAAACAAGGCAATCACAATTCAAAACAAGCAAAACAAGACATGGTAACCCCTGCATATAATTTAGTTCAGGAGGTCACACTAAGTCAAGCAATTCAAATCAAAGTAGTCATCGTAATCCCTTACTCTGACGTCTGTGGGTAGCCCCGACCATCACAGCATTCTTCTCAATTTTTGTTAACTTAATAACAATTCAGCTCCGCTACCGAGCTGTCATCACACAGATAGCCATCATCCTACTGATCATCACACAGATTTCAATCATCACATAGATATCGTTGGTCATCACACAGATAGCGCCGGTCATCCAACTAATCATCACACAGATATCGCTAGTCATCACATAGATAGCGATCGTCCAACTAATCATCACACATATATCGCCGGTCATCACATAAATAACGATCATCACATAGATTCATTGCTAGTCATCACACAGATAGCAATCAACACATAAATATTCCTACACAATCTACACAGATATTTCTACACAAACTTTACATGACAATCATCATAAAGATTCATCATATTGATGTCATCGATTCATCACACAGATATTCCTATACAAGCTACCATATCTTAAGTCTCACTTAAGACGGTCATATTAGACCCATGGTATCTCAACGCATGATATCCTACAATCACAACTCAATACAAAATTTCATCAATCATCATCCCGGTAGCAATCATCCAACTCATCACACAGATACTCCTACACAAGTCTTACATGACAATCATCACAAAGATTCACCACGAAGCCACTAATACATGAATACATATGTATATATATATATATATACCCCATAATATATATATATATATATATATATATGCACACATAGTCATCCACTCAGAAATACCACTAATACCATCTAAAGTCACAGTTAATCCCATAACTCCAAGACAATAAGGTAACTAGGCTCATAACACATATCGCGAGATTTACTCACCTCGAAATTCCTGCTGCGTCTTCAATACAGAACAAGGCATCCACACCACAAAACAATCGTCCAAGGATACCTCGTCAAGTACCTGGTCACATATGGTTTCAACTTACCAACAATCTACAAACGATTTAAGTCCGAAACCCCTGTTTTGAACTAAAATCCCCAAAGTGACGCCAATCGAGGCGAAACCACATCCGAGACCACCCAATGTCTCCGGAATACTTCTACGATCGCTATGCCAAAACCACAAGTCGATCGGACGCTCGAATCCTCACGGATCGAAACATCGAACAGTCCGAAACCGTAAAAACCCTAACATGCTCATACGATCTCCAAAAATTACAAACAATATATCGAAATGCTCGTATCGACGAGTAGATCGAACTCAGGAACATAAACTATCCCTAAGGTGGCCGGAAACCACCGAAAAACACCACCACAGTGGCGGCACCGCGGCCGGACCAAAGTCAGAATTTGACAAAACTCCCAACACCAAAATTCTTCGTCTCAACTCCAATTTAAACTTTCATAACTACACCAAAGTCTAAATATGAACCAATCGAACGAATTTTACCTTAGAACAAAACAGCTCGATTGAAACCCTAGAATTTCAATTCCAAAATGCGACCTCCACGAGTTGAATCGATGCAAGCCACCTTGTGGGAAGCATCAACGTCCTCCAAGCTTCAAAAGCCCTCAAGAATCACCGGCAAAGGTGGCCGGAATCTCCAACTCCGATCAAGGCGATTTCATCCCCGAAGCGGCCACTTCCAGTCGATGTAGCTTCCTCCACAGCTCGAATCTCTCTTCAATCCTTTCACAGACCTCAAGAGGGAATTGAGGCGAGCAAAACCCACTTTTGAATCGAAGCAAACGATGGCAGGAGGAGCGAGAACGACGCCGGCAAAGTGGAGGCTGCGCGCGGGCTCGGGAGAGAGCTGGGTTTCCATTTTTGGAAATCTGGCCTTCTTTGCAATTTCCGGAAAATTTCGTCCTTTTATACCAAAATGGAAAGTTTTTCCAAAGCCCATAACTTCTTCATACGAACTCCGATTCTTGCGTTCCGCATGTCCACAAACTCGTATCGACGCGTTCCACAACTTTTGTGAAGGAAGTTTTTGGAGAATCCCAACGTATCAAAAGTCAACCTTGAATCCCCCCTAAAGTCATACTTTTCGAATAACTAATTCGTCCGAAACACTTCCGTTCCGTCCACGAGCCACGAAACCGTCCAACAACCATAAATTAGATTCCGGAAAATCCTCGGAAAATAAATATGAATTTCCGGGGCATCACACTAGCATCCTCCAATTTGTTCTTTAGAATCTTCTTAATTATTTTGTTGACAGCCTTGACCTGGCCATTTGTTAGTGGATGTGTCGTCGAGGCATATAGGATCTTAGTGCCCATGTTCTGGGTGTATGCCCGTAGTTTGTCGTTATCAAATTGTGCCCCATTGTCCGTGACCAAAAATACCCGGCACGAAGAGCCTTGTGTGCCCGGGATCATGCCTCTACGTGGTTACTGCAAACACCCCCATGGATATCCTTGAGTATCGTGTGGTCCTTGTCCTCCGTGATGCACTTGAGGTTAGGGAAGCTATAACCCCTTTTATACAATTTGCCATTCATTATCATGTACCGGTTGATCTGAGTTATAATCGACTAGCCTCGACCTTGTCCTCCGGGGTAAGGCTGTCGACCATGTATTTGAGTATTGGGTCCATCCATGATGAGGTGGTCCCGATGGCGAATATCTCTGATACTGTTTTCGAAGTGGTTGGCTTGTCCAACGTTTCCATCTTTGTGGCACCGTAGGTAGTACTAGGTGGGGCTGTTACGAGCTTAGCAATGGCATCTGCCTTATTATTCTTTGTCCTTGGTATCTAAGTAATTGTGAACATGGTGAACCGTTGGACCAATGCCTTGGTGAGAGCCTCGTAAGATGACATTTGGGGCTCCTTAGCCTCAAAGTCCTCATTGACTTGATTGACGACCAACTACGAGTTGCTAAAGATGTGGAGATGCTGGACACCTACCTCTCAAGCCACTTGCATCCCAGCGATGAATGCCTCATACTCAGCAGCATTGTTAGATGCCTTAAATGCAAATTTCGAAGCGTACTCTTAAATTTGGTTGTCCAGGCTGACGAGCAAAATACCCGTCCTGCTTGTCCTCTTGTTTGATGCTCCATCAACATAGAGCTACCAGGTGCTCGGTGGTTAGGGTCATGGGTCAGGTGGGACCTCGGTCTGAGCAGGCGTACCTTGGGTGGGCATTAACTCAGATATGAAATCCACTGCTGCTTGGCCTTTGATAGTTGTCTGGGGCCTGTAGTTAATATCGAATTCTCCCAATTCAATGGCCCATTTGACAAGCTTGCCTGAGGTTTCTGGCTTTTGAAGTACCTGTCTCAATGGGTGGCTGGTGAAGACTGTGATTGAGTGTGCCTGGTAGTAATGCCTGAGTTTCCTAGCAGACACCAGGAGGGCCAAAGTTATTTTCTCTATGTCCGGGTATCGCGATTCAACACCAGTGTAACCCTTGCCTGCATAGTACATTTGATACTCGCAGTCGGGGTCTCTTCTGATGAGTGCTGAGCTGACGGACTTCGCAGACTGCCATCTGTTGACGAAGGACTTCAATGTTTCATTTTCCCCTTATTGTACCTTTAGGAACCCCGTTGGAGTGTTGATCCTGTCGGTCCGCAGAATGAAACGGGCTACGAATTTGTGAGCTAGCCCCTTGAAAGATTCTACAGAACCGGCTGGCAACTCATAGAACCAACTCAAGGCCTCCCCAGATAGTATTTCTTGAAACATGTTGCAGTAGACCTCGTCCGTGGGCGCTTGTCTGCGAGTAGAAAGCCTATAAAAGTTGATACGGGTCTCCCACTCCAGTAAAGTCGATTTTAATTGGTTTAGTGGCATTCGTGTGGACAACTTTTTGAACCACCGATGTGAAAGGTCCCGGTCGATCCTCGAAGGTGGTTAAAGGGCGCCATGATTCTCGATTCTCGCTTGCTTCCACCCTTGCTTGTAAGGTCACTAAAGAATGACTCATTTGTGTGAGTGCTGTGTTGGGGTAGGTTACCGGATATTCTACCTGTTACAGCGTTGGCGGAGGTAGGGGTAATAGGTCCCCCAGACTCTCCGGGTGCAGCTGGAATGGCAGGTGTATTATTCGCTGGCCAACTGTATTTACTCTAGAAGATTGATAGGAGCATGATTATGCAATATTAACAACTGTCTTCTATCAATAGTTTAAAGTTATAAAATCTGTTTCTGCTTTGTTATCTTTCTGTGTTCAGTTTTACATGAATTATTTAATATAACAAATAAACTCCGATTGTTTTGAAATTTTGTATACGTGTTATTCAATGTGTGTTTAGTGTCATGTAAAATTTTCAGAACATTCCATCTAGTCTAGATTAGTTAAATAATTTATTTTCGTTAACTATTCAGTAGCATGGTTTAGAGTAGTTTGTGACATTTGTTTAGTAGTTTAGGAACAATCTTCAGTGGGTAATGACCCTTGCTTGACCACTATATTACCAACGATGATATTTGAGTGCAAGGTTTAAGTTGTACATCTTTTAGACGTATCAAAGATCCTGTTTCGAGGTTCCTACTGCTGTAGCCACCAAGGCCACGGTTGCGAGGCCGTCGTGAGGACCTGAGTAAGGGCCTCATTTTGTTGGTGTCGCATGTCTAGCGCCCAAGCAAGTGTCATGTTCTCATCTTCCAACTCCTGCAACTTCTGCTGCGAGATGAGGTTGGTCTCTCGGTCAATCCTCTACTACTCTGGTCGATCCGACTTTGTTCGAGGAAAGCTGCGATCTCCACGCGCATGGCTTCCATTTCCAAAATTGGGGCTAGAGGGTCCCAAACTAGTGAGGAGTTGCTGCCTTCCACAGGTTCCAAGGCTCACAGCCCGTGAGTTTCAATTCCGGTTTTAAGTATCTCGAATGCAGAGGTGCCAGGACTAAAGACTAGCTCCCTAGCAACACTCTGCCTTCACTCGCTGCCTCTTCTTAGTCAGCCATGGTATTGAGCGGGTAGCTACTTGAATTCCCATAGATAGCGTCAATGTCTCTCATTTCTAGCTTGGCAGACCCAAGGCCTGCGTCACCCAAAGTGTTGCCCATTACAAGCACCATCATGGTGGGTGCTGGACTAGGCCCATGATGTAGCACTTGGGCGACCCTGCGGGCCCTGATGATGATATGAAATCTTGTGGCAGTATGTGCTAGTATGTACACTAGCTATCCACTCAGCATTCTCGCTATATTATGCCATTTAACTTGATCCACTCAGATGTATCCTTGTCCAACTACTCCTATATTTGATCTATTTAAAAGACCCAACTACTTTCTTTCCAAAGAAAATTACTATTCATCTTCTTCATCTGTATCTGTATCTTCTATCTCTTATTAGTTTTCTCCTTATAATTTCAAAATATTTGAAGGGGGAGTGAAATTTGCGCTCCCCTTTTTACATTCTGCACTCCCCTTTGATTTTTTTTATAATATTTCTTCTCCAACTCTTATTTGCATCCCCAAACTACCCTTAATCTCTCTATAGAAAGCAAACTGATATTGAGGGCCAGTTGTGCGACGAGCAGGAATGTCTCGAACTTTATCCGGTCACCTGCCGGCGACAATGTTACAGCTCCAGAATTCATGAAACAGTACCCGTGGTCAACCAGGACAATTCCGACGTCGTTTTTGCTGCCTTCTCAATGGCCCCAATCCCACAACGAAGAGCTCCTCCTCGCCATGGAGGAGGCCAATTACGACGAAAAGTGTAATGAAATCCGAGCCACAGCAACTAGATTATGATTGGAAAACTGACTGTTGATGTTGATAAAGAAGACTATGATAAGGATGCAGACGATGATGATGTGGACAACTCAGAGGATTCTGAGGGCGAAGAGTTTGAGCAGGAAACC
>BDJD01006442.1:0-29535 GCA_002564525.1 Rosa multiflora | reverse complement strand
ATAAATAAATACTCTTCTTACCATTAATATAACATTCATTTTTTTTTTTGAAATTCATTATATTACCTATATAACTTTATATAACTTTATAATTTACCTAAAACAATTAAGTAAAGATAATTAATTTCTATACATGGCCTCATCATTTAATACAAGAGTAAATTTAAAACAATTTGAATTTGAAATTTCCTTCAACTAAATTTATTGAATGTTTTGGTGTACTTATTACTAATTAAGATCCAAGTTTTTAATTAGATTTAATCGATGTATAAATATATTATTTATTTGAGAACCAAAGTCTTTTCTAGAACCATCCATATTGCAAAAAAAAAAAAAGCAAAAAAAAACTATGATCTGGATTAATAGAAAAATATTTGTGATTGTCTACTTGTTCGGATCCTCCAAAAATCACTTTTTGATTCTGTCACTGAGGGTGTGTTTGGTATGGCTGTGCTTTTCAGAAAAGCTGGCTTCTGCTTATTTCTGAGAAAAAGTAGCTGAAAAGCAAAGCAGCTGAGTGTTTGGTAAACTAGCTTTTTTTAAGTGCTGTCAATGACAAAAAGCAGTGACAATGGCAAAAAGCAGTGGCAAAGTGTTTGGTAAATTCAAACTGGCTTGTGCTTTTTGTTTGTGGAATGACCAAATTGGACATGAGTGTTTATTTTACCTTGATTGTTTGGTAATACAATGTTGATCAAATGCTTTTGTTATTATTTTTAATCTTTATTATGTCCTTACTCATTTTTGTCAACTTTCAGTTTTTATAAATTATTGTGAGCATATGATTAATATTGGACAATTTTAAAAATAACTTATACACATATATTAGTAACATTAATAACAATTGGTTTCTGGTTCGCATCAAGTAACCACAAAAAATATCATAACATATTCAAATGTTCACGTTATTACGCGCACTCATCAAACTTTGAGTAATGCTATTTCTTATTATTTCCATTTCTTGTGCACCATGACCATGATATTCTTCTTCTACATCATCATCCATCTCTATCCCACGACTTAACCCATCACCTTCTCTTTCTTCACCGTGAAAATTGATGTGCATGTCTCCGCAATCAGAAGTAGCCCAAGCTTTAGTACCTATGGAAGAAAAATAGGGGTATATCCATAAGTTATAGCTAAGTTCTTGCAGTGCAGAAGATAAAGGCCATATGACAGCACAAACAAGCAATGTCATCAAGTAATGAAGGATTCTAGAACTGTGACAGTATTTGAATCATTTAGCGTATGCAATCAATAGTAAATTTCTGTCTTAAACGGCTGGACATTTCATGACCCCATCTAATCTTGACATATGTAGCAATAAAATATAAAAATCCATTACCCATAGTGCTGCAAGACACTGATGTTAACCGATTACAGCAGAACAGACAAAAAAAATGTAAAACTTGATTCTAGCAAATCAAATATCAACATGTTTAAGATCATAGATCCTTTACAATAGCATCTGAGGAGTAATTGAGTTGCAATATAATTTACTTGGCATTAGTCTTCTATCCAACAGTATTATTCAGATAGGGAATTAAACAATGTGCTTAATCACTAGACCAGTAAACAAATGATGAATCATACGAACAACCAACCATTACATTATATATGAAACAAACCAAACTACACCAGGAAAACTTCTTAATAGACAATTTCTGTCAATGAACTTGCAATGATTAATTAGCACTCTAGCATTACGGAGGAACAATCAAAGTTTATTAAAACAGAGCAAGTGTATGGCAAGCACAACAAAGAAATTCCAGAGGCAGAACAAAGAATTTATTGCACCACATGTCATTACCAAAACCCAGCTCTTTCACAAGCCAAGTCCTAATCATAAATTCATATGTAAATGAATAAGCTAATACATAAATAAATGAAAGTCAATAAGCTAAAGTCTATGGAGGTAACAAAGGATCCAATGACAATTCAAGTAAGGAGGTCAACATGTGAATAATGTGTAAAGGAACTGATAAAGTTTGGAGCAGATGAATAGGAAAAAGTCAAATAGAGAGTATAGTGGTTTAGCACTAAGGCCTTGCTCTTCCCATAATTAGTGGAGTAAAAATATGGTTGTTGTTTAAATATATGCTAGAGAAGGTTTCAGTCAATATTGAACCTCACTGATCACTCCACAGAATAATTGTTAAAAAGATCTGGATCTAACACTGTTATTTAATAACGATAACAATGAAATTGAAACAAAAAATCTAAGAGAGACATATCCATCGTGATCATTGATCATATAAGCATACTAAATTTTACAAGGCATTATACTTAAAACCCAGAAACACATAATACAACTCCCAAGATGTTATGGAAGCAGATCAAGCTTTAGATGATCAAGATCATCAATATCAGATTATATGAAAACATGTCAAACATCAAGTACTTGTCAGTCAAAAGTGAACCTCGAACTGATCCACAAGATAACTTATTAAAAAAAATCCAGATCTAAACTTTGATAGACCAAAAATGATGCCATGCCAAGAACATTGAAAAAAAAAAAAAAAAACAAGCCCTTCATGATCATGATCATATTATCATTGACATTTTAAGTTTTATAAAGATTGCATCTCAATAATACATAGAACCCAGAAACCAAATGAAGGCCAAAAACAATATGCAAGTAGATGGATCAAAGTTCGGATGACCAGTCAAGTACATCAGATCATAACAGACACAAAACGTACCAATCAAATAGACAAAAAGCATAACAAGATCATATTACACAGAATGATTGCATTAATGCGAGTCTTAAAGATTACGAGTGTTAAGTAAAAGACCTTCAAAAGCCTTCCTGAGCTGCTCAGAGTCCTCAACTGGGGAAGGAACGCATGCTGGTACTTTAAGTAAATGAAAAAACAGAAGTACCTCTATTGTTCACTCCAGGACCTTTAAAAACAGTAAAACCTATGATATAGAAAAAATTAAAGCTAATAAAATCTAACGTTTCTAGCAAAAACACAGAGGTGAGAGGAAAAAACAAAGACAATGATTTCATTTTTTCATCTAATCAAAAGAAGAAGAAAAACATTTAATCTACAAGAAATGGAGCAATCCAGATGCTGATGGTGACGAAGGTTACCGACTTTTGGTGGACACGAAGCCAACAAATTCCAGAAATGGGTGTCTTTAGTAAAATAAAAAGAGCAAAAAACAATAGCAGCCCATCTCAGGAAAAATCCAATAGGAGGGTATGGCCTGAATGCCAAACTCAAAGAATGGAAACTTCACTCAAGCAGCATACTCATTCATACTTTTTTTGGGTAAAGCGTGTGTCCTAAAGTTTTATTTCTAGGTAAAGATCAGTTATACCAGTACCTTGATCAATACATTCAAACAAAACTAGTCATATTCTTCTTCTCATGAATACATCACTTATGATTCCTCCATCAATCTTCCCTAATTGGAGAAGTAGAGATGGACACAAGCAGAACAGTTTAAAGATCAATTACATTTTCAGCAGCTCACTACTGAGTTCAAATTCCAGAAACAACTCTCCTAAAGCAATTCAAAACTCTACTGTTGTATGCTTCTCAAAGAAAAAACTCATTTCTTCCAACATTAGAAAACCAAGCAATCTGTAGCTAGCAAAATTTGAAAAAAAAAAAACAACCAAAATCCCAGATCAAACATGCACTTCTTCAAATCCCAGAAACCCAATGTCACATAGCAATACAGAATAAAAGTAGCAGCTATATAATTGGTAATTGAAAAGACAAACAAAGGAAACAAGAGGCGAGCACCTCTTGACAAACAAGATTCTAGCTTTAACTACAAAGTAATCAGCTTCTTGGTTGAAACTGTGAACTTATAAACCATCAAGCTTACTCAATAACAATTGCAAACAAGGATTTGAATATAGAAGCATGACCCAGACAAGCATTAAGCGAATCAAAGAAGAACCCATATAGGGAATCATAGATTGAGAAATGAAAGATGAAATAGGAACTGAAATGGAAAAGGGAGGAGTTATTAATACCTGGAAAGCTTGCGACTTTCAGAGCCTGGTACAAAAATCTGGGGGTTGGATTGAGGCTTCGAACACGAATGAGAGGAGGCGAGATGGCTTGATGGCGCTGGAGTTCATTGCAGTGTTGGAGTCCGACTTTTGAAGAGAAGGGTTTGATGGCATTGTGGTGTAATTGCTGTAAGGAAGAGAGGACACAACCCGGTATTTTGAAAATTTCATTAAACTACAGTAACTCCCGCTACAGTGAAAAAAGCCAGGCCTGCTTCTAAAAGCATGGGGGTGCTGGCTTCGGCTTTTCGACCAAAAGAAGCAGGAGCTTCTGCCAAAAGCAGGGCAAGAGCAGGTTTACCAAACACCTCGAGGTCAGGTGCTTATAAGCAGGGGAGCAAAAAAGCCCCCCCAAACGCACCCTGAAAGTACACAAAAAATATAGGCAGCTTACTCATAAAATTCTTCATAAATGAATTGATAGAGATAAGATAAAAACTCAAATTGTTGAAGATACAGATTTAATTGTTTACGGGTGTTTTGGTAAAATTAAGGAGGTGTACTTAGTTTTTTAAGTAATTAAAAAAGTTAATTGGAGGTTTAATAAGTAGGAGAGATCCAAATATCAAATTTGGAGGTCCAACTAAAGCCTCCCTTCTATGAAACAACTGCTGAAAGAAAAGAAAAATCTTCCAGCAAAGTCTAAGAAATCTAATGGATTCAAACCATTAGAAAAACCTGCGAAGAATCATGTTCCAACTATGATTTTTCCAGAACCAACAACGAATTTGACTAGCATCAAATTCGAAAATCCAAAGCATTTGGTAGCAAGAGATGCTAAAATGATGAGCATCTTTGGAAAAAAGAAAAGAGTACAGCTCCTAAATTCTAAAGAACTTGAATACAATGAAATAGAACAAAAGGTAAAAAAAACTCTTCAATTCCGAAACTAGATTTCAAACAAATCTATAAAAGAGGAAAATTTGAATTGATAGATAGCCACCATTTCAAATTACTGGAATTCACAATTCCATCTACCTTGGGAGAAACAAATTTCTTAATGATCACTCCTCAAGGAGTCGCTAGAGCAAAAGCGAAAAATTATCAATTTATGCATATTAGAGCAGTCCAAGTAGGCATAAAACTTCCTACCCGAGAAGTCATAAACTATTCAGTCATATGTGTCTTACAAGACGAAGTGGTGTTAGTTCAGTGGTTAGAGCACCCACTACCTATGTACGAAATCATGGATTCAAGTCACCATGGGGGCAGGAGTGAAACCCTTTAATCCTCTTTAAAATAAAAAAAATAAAAAATGTGTCTTACAAGACAATAGACTAACAGATTTTCAAGCTAGTCTGTTGGGAACACTTGAAGCATCTTTATACAATCAAATGGCATATTTCAATTGTTTCCCAAACTTCTCAACAAGCTTGAAAGATGCAGCCCACTGTTTAAGACTGCTGAGAGTCAAAACAGATAGTATAACTGTAGAATAAAATATGCAAAAACTTGTAATAGTATACAGAATACACTATAAATTGATGAGTACCACAGTAGAACCTAAGACAAGGATATCAAGTATCTCAGGTCTTACTACTGGATTCCTCACAAGCCAAAAGAACCATTCGCAACAGATACATAAAGTTACTTGGAATGAAGTAACTTTTTCGATCGACTGCAAATTATCTGGTCCAAAGAAACCACCAAAAAGTGCTAAAGCAGCAATCTACAAAAGTAGAAAAACTAGAGATATCAGTCTAAAATTTGATCATCACATAAAAAGTGATGTCTGTCCTGAGAATGTCAGGATAAACAAAAATTTCAGAAGATATCACAGCACTAGAGAAGCTAGTCCCAGTGGTACTACATTTATTGTTGAAGAACCAACAGATCTTATTACTGAGGAAGAGCTAGAAGTTGATCAAAACAGACCAGTAAATATGCTTAGAGCAGAAAAGCTCTATAAACTCTATGAAGAAGCAGAATCCTGCAAAGATACAGAACGATTAAAAAAACTAATCGAAGAAATGAAAACTTTCAAAATAAGAAAGGCAAGAAAAGTCCTTCCTTATTAAGATGTAGAAATGGAAGAAGGAGAAAGCTCTAAAACCTTCATTATCAAAGAAGAAAAGAGAAAACTAAAACTCCCTATAAAAAATGCACCTATAGGCAGGGAAGGAGAAAGAAATTCTCAAAGATTTGTCCCAGAAGACAATCTACCTAGAGTTCCAATTACCAATTATGGTATCTGGCTAAATCTAGACAAAGCACTAGATAAAAGAAAAGTCATTGACCAATGGGTTGACAACCTTATGATGGCTTCTGCCCTAACCCTTGGAAAATTTGAAGCACCAAATCTACAGGTGTATTATGAAACTACCCTATTGGAGTAGCAAAGAAATACTATTTCTCTTTCAAAGGAACAGAAAGAGGAAAAGAATGGTTAGAACAGATCAAGAACTCAAAATCACCATATAATTTTGCAGTACCACTCTATGACCAATTCTGCAGAGATCTTTCAAACATAAGTGAAAGGCTGAAGAACTAGCCAAATCAAATATTTATGCTCTCAAGATTTGTAACATGAGATACTTTGAAGAGTATCTAAATTTATTCCAAGAATACTACTGTACAATAGGTGAACTAGAAAACACTAGCTAGTCACTTATTACACAGAAAACTCCCTGAACGAGGGAGAACAGCGGTAAGAGAAAGTATAGCTACTAAACTTATTGAAAGATTCTCAATAGGAGGAATTGCTGATAGAATCAGACAATTGCTGAAAGAGCAATGCAAAGCAAATCTGAAAGCCAAAATGGTAAAGAAACAACTCAAAGGAGTTGAAAATTTCTGCTATGGAATTCTGGATGTACCCACTAACTAGGGATATCATGAAGCCAAATTCCAAAAAAGAAAAGGAAAATACTTTTCAAAAAATTCCATAAAAATGAAAACAAAAATTGGAATTTCAAGAAAAGTTCCAATTTCAGAAAGGAAAAAAAAGATCCTAAAAAGAAATTCTTCAAAAAGAAGAAAGATCAAATAACCATCAGAATAAACCAAAAAGAAAAGCATGTAGATGCTGGTTATGCAAACCTAAAGGACATTGTTGGTATGCACATACCTCCTAGGCATAAGTATCGAAAGCACAAGACTCGTATTGCCTATACATAAGTGAGGTAAACTCCCAGCCGAGGGTCCTGATACCCCTCGGGGCGATATCGGGAACCCTGACCGTCCCACACCCAAAGAAACGTAACCAAACTCCCACAAATCTCCTACATTAAGGTCATCTCCAACAACCCAAAGAGGTAACTGTTTACTATCACTTTCCATTATCATTATCTTATACAATACTGACTTAGGCATCGGAGTGTTGAAGGCCGGCACAACCGGTCTTCCCTCTGACCTTCGTCTATTTTGCAAATAAGTGAAACTGATAGCGATAGTAACGAACCGATACATCCCGTGTTCAGCTGGATCGGACTCCTCTCGAGACAACTGAAACATTTAGCGCTAGAAGGACTCCCCTCGCTCCTTGCTGGCAGGACAACACATCGATGGCTACCAGCATTCTAGATACCAGCAATGATGATCCGCATAGCGAGGTAGCGACCTGCGATGTCCATCGAACTCTCGAGTTTCAGAGCCCAAACACCGAGACTCGCTCAGTCATGACCACCGATCCGACCACTGCGCTAGAGATAGCGATGCTCGACTTCATGGAGACACGTGCACAGGCCTATGCCGAGTGCACAACAGCCATGGCGGCTCACCGGGAGGTCGAAAATATGACAAACCAGAATCGTATCTTCCGAGAGGCACTCGAACGGTGGGTCACGCATAACGAGGCATTGGACAGAGCCCATCAACAAGAGACCACAATACCAACTATCTGTGGTGTCCCGACAGCAGGAGTAGTCCTCACTACCGACCCAGGCACTGGCCTCACCAGCACCTTCGTGCCCCCAAGCACCACATCGGGAAGCCCCACGGGCCCCACACCTGGCAGTACGGGTACAGGACCCAAGGTCATTTACTTGAATTCACCCCTACTCCCTAATCAACTCTGCACGGCCCCACCACCTCAACCTGTCTATGATATAGCGAGAACCTCAGGTGCAAACACCGCCACAGCTGCCAACGTACCTCCACCCGACCCCAATACTCGGCTATTGCTCCAGATGAACGAAGTCATCGCCTCCTTACAAGCACTTGTGGAAAGCGCCGAAAGCAGAGCCGGCTGGCAACCAATTACGGCAGACTTTCAGGGAAAGACGGGACCATTCACAACAAGAATACCGGCTGAGAAGCGCCCACCGGAGGCCAAGCCCTTCAAGATTGAGAAATATAACGGCACCCGAGACCCTTACCACTACTTAGAAGTGTTCCAGTCCATCCTACATGGTACCCGATACACGGACACAATGGCATGTCACGCGTTCGAGGAAACCCTAACTGACGAGGCCCTACGTTGGTTTCTTAATCTTCGTCCTAACTCCATCGATAGCTTCTAGGAGCTCGGGGACAAATTCCTCCGTCGATTCATTCTGTGCGGCAGCGGCTATCGCACGACACCTAACCTATTCTGTCTCAAACAGCGGCCAAATGAGCGATTATGAGACTTCGCCAGCTGCTGGCAGAAAGAAGCTACACAGTGCCTTTCCCTTGACCGACCCTAGCAGCATCCGCATTCAAGCAAGCACTGCAACCAGGATACGTCCTACTACAGATAAACACCAATTCCCCTATGACATATGATGACCTCCCTGATGCCGCTAGCGCCTCTGCACAGGCTGAATACGATACCTTTAGCTACGATACCAACTCTAACACGCATCTAGTCAGCGTCCCTCAAGTCAGCAACCCCATCGGGACCACAAAAAGTAGGGGCAATGATTCTGCCAGGGACAAGCCTATCCAGCATGACAGACCCTAGCGAGAGCAACAAGGCTACAACGACAAAAGGGATAAACAGTACGGGAAGAGCCCCGAGAAGCCAAAACACAACTCCTCCAGCAGTCAATATCGTGATGCACCATACAGAGGCACCCGACACAAGGATGACCAGAGTTTAAAGGCACCCCCATATGAGATTTACACCACACTCACAGCTTCTTATGAGGATATCTAGAATAACCACAAGGACATTATCCTATGCCCACCACGACGCAAACCTGGCCAGGCAAAACCACGAGATAATTATAAATATTGTACTTATCACGATCAGTCTGGCCACCCTACCAATATCTGCTGGGCACTGAAAAATGCTATCAAACACCTCATTTAGAGCGGCCAGCTCTCACAATATAGCACTCCTGCCACGAGTGCTAAAGCCATTGAGGTATACGTATACATCCTAACGATACATGGCGGCGCTTGAAGAGCACCTGAGACCCACCATGCACAAAAGCACCAATGCCCTCGGAGCCAGGAGATATTGGGACTCAGCCATGGCTGCCACACCCCACAGGTCGAACCCACAGGTTGAATGGAACTCGATAGCCTTTAATCGCAGCGAGGACACCATAAAAAAGCACCATAACAACCCCTTCTTGATCACCATGGTCATCAACCACTATCGATGCCATCGGGTCCTGGTCGATAACGGCGCGGCGGTCAGCGTCATATTCGACAGCTGCTACGAAGGTCTCAACCGGGACAAGAAAAAAGTGAGTCAAGATCACGAGCCCCTGATTAGCTTTGTAGGAGAAATGACGCAACCCTTGGGGTCCGACAACCTGCGGATCACACATAGTGGAGGCAGCACTATCGCCACTATGACAACACATTTTATCGTTGTTGACTACCCCTCTTCCTACAAAGTCATCCTAGGGCAAGATGTCATCTGGGGACTCCAATGCTTTGTGGCAGGGCACATGATAATGATGAAGATACCTATCCCGGGCGACATCCTCACAGTCAGAGGCTACCAAGAGCTCGCGAGACAATGCAACTCCTTGACTGTTGCGAGAGGACATGGGAGATGAGAGGTATTCCTAACTTCATATCTGCGCTCTCCTTCGGACAAGCCCGATGACCCAAGGGAGGATCCCGAGACCCCAGATGTCCGCGATACATGCAGCAAAAGGAAGGACGATAGACACAAACTTAAGCACCCGAGACCAGATGCTTTGGAAGACCTAATATCGGTCTCTATATCCGATACACACTGAGAAAGAAAAGTTAAGATCGGCTCCAAAACAGATCCGCAGTTCCAAGCAGAGTTAATCGCCTTCCTCAAAACCCGACAGGTAGTGTTCTCCTTGTCGTACGCTAATATGCCAGGAATATCGCCAGACTTGCTGACCCATAAACTCACCATCTCACCAGATGTTTCCCCGGTCCGACAGAAAAGTAAGGCGTTCACAGAAGAAAAATACAAGGCCATCCAGGCCGAGGTCAAGAAACTCCAAGACATCAGGTTTCTCAGGGAAGTCTCCTACCCGACATGGCTCTCCAATGTTATGATGGTAAAGAAGCCCAACGAAAAATGGTGCCATGTGTGTCGATTACACCAACTTGAACAAGGCCTGCCCAAAGGATAGCTTTCCCCTGCCGCGAATCAACCAATTGGTCGAGTCCACTGCCAGTCACAAGTTCCTAAGCTTCATGGATGCCATCTCGAGTTACAACCAAATCGCCATGGAACCTTCCGATCAAGAGCACACATCTTTCACCACCGATAAAGGTTTGTACTGTTATAAAGTAATGCCATTTGGTCTAAAGAACGCAGCGGCCACGTACCAGAGACTGGTTAACGCCATGTTCGCAGACCATATCGGTAAGATAATGGAGGTATATGTGGACGACATGCTCGTCAAAAGCATCACCATTGAAGATCACATCAAGAACCTGGGCATCGTTTTTGACATCCTACTCCAATACGGTATGCGACTCAACCCAGACAAGTGCGTGTTTGGGGTACTTGGAGGTAGATTCTTGGGTTTTGTAATCATCGAAAGGGGCATCGAAGCCAATCCCGAGAAGGTATAGGCAATCCTCGACATGGCACCACTGAAAACAAGGAATGAGGTCCGGTCCCTCACTAGGAAGGTTATCGCTCTCGCACGATTCATATCGCGCTTAACCGACAAGTGCGCCCCATTCTTCAAGCTCCTTAAAGCTCACCATATCAAGATGATCAATTGGGGACCCGAGCATGACAAAGCTTTTCAAGGCCTCCGAGACTATTTAGCATCAGTACCCACTATTTCCAAACCCATCCCAAAAGAAGTCCTGTATATCTACCTCGCAGTATCAGTCACCGCTATTAGCGCTGCCCTGGTCAAATGAGATGACAGCAATGAACTACCAGTCTATTACACCGGCAAGGGATTCAACTATACTGAATCCAGGTACTCCGATATCGAGAAATTCACCCTCGCACTCCTCACAGACACCCGGAAGTTACGACAATATTTCCAAGCACACATTATTCATGTTTTGACCAACCAGCCTTTGAAACAAGTTCTCCAGAAACCGGAGTCTTCAGGAAGGTTGGTAAAATGGTCCATCGAACTTGGCGAGTTCAACATTCACTACGCACCACGTACGGCCATCAAAGGGCAAGCCGCTGCAGATTTCATCGCTGAATTCATACCCCGAGAAGATGCTGAATCCTCTGGCTAGACTGTCTCGAAACCCTATACAACCCCCATATGGACTTTTCACGTTGACGGATCCTCCAACAGTAAGCTCAGTGGTGCCGGGGTAGTCTTGACTGACTCAGAGGGGAACACATACGAGTATGCACTACAATTCAATTTCAAGGCCTCAAACAACGCAGCCGAGTACGAAGCACTGATCGCTGGAGTCTAGTTAGCCAAGGAGTTAGGAGTTATGAGACTGGAAATCTTTAGTGATTCTCAGCTCGTCTTCAACCAAGTCAGTGGCTATTTCCAATCCAAAGAGTCACATCTATCCCATTACTAATCCCTCGCCAAGGCTTTACTCCAGCGATGTCTTGCTAACCATACAATCGCCATGATCCGTTGGGCATAGAATAGCAAGACATACGTTGTCGCCAAGTTGGCAACGTCACCCCCAAACACCGATATGGGAAACCTCAAGCTAGAAATCCTGGACAAATCGAGTATGAATAAGCCATTCTTGGAAATATTCTTGACCGAGAGCGAGCGTCCGCCTTCATGGATGGACCCATTTATCGACTACCTCTCTAAGGGAATCGAGCCCCAGGACAAGACTATGGTCATAAGGCTCCGCAGAAGAGCAACGTTGTACATGGTCTGAGAGGGAGAACTGTACAGGAAGGGAAGGTCCTTCCCCCTGTTGAAATGCATCTCACTCGAGAAGGGGCAGTGAGTCCTGCTATCACTGCATAGCGGAGTTTGTGGCAATCACGCGGGCGTGAGAAACCTGGCGTTTAAGGCACTTCATACGGGGTACTATTGACCTATAATTGAGTAAGATGCGAAACGTATCGCTAGAGCCTGCCTTAAGTGCCACCAGTTCACCAACTCCCCTCTTGGCCCATCGGTACCGCTTTCGATCATCATCGCCCCTTGGGTATACTGCCAGTGAGGTATAGACTTCATCGGCTAATTCCCAACAGCACTGGGACAGCTCAAACTCCCCATTATTGTAATGGACTACAACACCAAGTGGGTCAAGGCCGAGGCTTTAGCCACAATCACAGTTGCCAAGGTCATTAACTTCCTGTGGAGGAACATCTACTACAGCTTCGGAATCCCCAAGACAATCATCACAGATAACGGTGCCCAGTTTGATAACGATACGCTCAAGGACTTCGTTGGCCAGTACGACACGCAGATCCGATACACCTCCCCAGCACACCTACAGACAAACTGCTAAGTCGAAGCTATCAATAAGATAATCAAGCAGAACTTGAAGAAGAGGCTCGACGATGCCAAGGGCTTATGGGGGAAAAAACTCCCCGAAGTGCTATGGGAGATAAGAAGGCCAATAGTGATTCCCCTTTCTGCTTGTCATTTGGAACCGAGGTCGTGATCCCTGTCAAGCAGGAGGTTCATAGCAAGAGGGTTGCATGCTTCCCACTTACTAACTCCGAAGGGTTGAACCTAGACTCGGACCTCTTGGAAGAGCACCGCGAATGAGCCAATCACCAGAATATCAATAACAAGCAGCGTATCGCTAACTACTACAATTCCAGAGTCAGGCCTCGCCTTATCTCTGTCGGAGATTGGGTGATGAAAGAGACAATGCCAACCCCAACAGGACTCAAGGCCACTTGCGAAGGGCTGTATAAAATCACCGAGGCCGTCGGACCTGCTACCTTCTACTTGAGGGGAGCAGATGGTATCACCCTCCCACATCCGTGGAACGACCCGCACCTCCGCTAGTACCCCAGGTAGAGCAAGGAATCCAGTCTAGTCTCTGCTATGCCATCGCCCCCCCCCCCTCTCATGCGTGTAAGCATCAATATTATCTCCTTTTACTTTTCTTAGTCAAATGTATTTTGCAGCTGCCCTCGCGCAGTAATGAATGATATGATATTACCCATGAATTGAATGTTATCGCAATGAATGCAACACTCCTGCTCGCCACACCCATCGCCTTAAGCGAATGCTAACGATTATCGCCATCCGATCTATGATTGGTTAATCATTTTTCTCTCGTCACTATCGCCATAGGCCTTACACTGGTCATCATAACACGCAACAAGCAAGGGCACGCTGTATAGCAATCCCAACTTATTGCCTACGCGGTTTATAATGTCAATGTGATATCGCTCACAGCCGGTTCCGCTGATACAGCACAATGCTGTCCCTCGAGAACCCTTACGCTGCCAGTTGCGATCAAATGAATGAATGCTCCTATTAATGAATGAATGTTAACGATATTCGATACACCGCCATCAACGAATGAATGAATGCTCCTATCAATGAATGAATGTTACCGATATGCGATACACCGCCATCAACCAATGAATGAATGCTCCTACCAATGAATGAATGTTAACGATATGCGATACACCGCCATCAATGAATGAATGAATGCTCCTATCAATGAATAATTGTTAACGATATGCGATACACCACCATCAACGAATGCATGAATGGTCCTACGCATGAATTACATAAATGCCACACAATACTTTTCCATAAGGCCACTGAATGAATGGTGGGGGTTACATCGCCACGAACAAAGTTATTACCACGCGATACATCGCGACTCATGAGCGGTTAAAAACAGCAACGATACGCGATGTAAGACAGCAACGGCCAATGCCAACGCTATGCCATGCCAATCAGAATCACCCAATGTCAAAGCCTCGCTACTCTCTCTCGCCTTCAACACTGATGTTATACTACCTCGCCATGAAATATGGCGCCTACACTCGCACTTCACCGAGAATGGCAAGCGATACACAATGCAAAGCTCACATAAATAAAAGGCGATAGCACAATGAAAGGCGATACATATTCCAAAAGGAATTTTTATTATAAAAGGATTTGCAGCCAATATCGATACACCAATTGATACTCCATACAAATATGATACACGACAACATATTATATGTTCATACAAATGCGATATACATGCAACTACTCTCGTTGTTCCTCCCGAGTCTGGTATAAGCTGGCTCCAACCAAGAGAGATTCTTTGGAATATGAGGAGCTCCGGAAAAAGATCACTGAATTGGAGGATTGATAGGTTGGCCGGGCTCTAGTGGTAAAGACTGGAGGGCAGTTGAACCGCACCACTCTCGGCCATATCGCCACCCGATCTCCATCATTGTAGCCCGCCGCCCCTCTAGTGATCTTAGTCCTTGGGTTTCTCACTTGGTTCGGTTTTCAGTTCCGCAGGGGCATAGATTGTTCAATCCCCAAACAGGTGATGAGGCCGAATCCTAGTGAGATTAGGCTATAAAGCCTATAACTGAAGATGAGATTAAGCTATAAAACCCTGAAATCTGGAAACACACACCGCCTAATGGAAGAAAGGATTTTAGAAGCAAGAGAACAATGAAAAACAAAGAAAATGCCATGTTGCAAATGTGATGAAAACAACCCCCCTCTCCTCCTATTTATAGAGGAGTGTCACCGCCACCAACCGTCCCCAGACGACCAATCGTAGCATTGCTTTAATGACCTATAATAATGCCAAGGCACCCATTCGACAAAGCAATAAATATGTTCAACGAATGAGAGATTATCGCCCAACAACATCTATTCCCCATAAACTTTTCGCTTCCTAATGCCAAGTGGACATTTCAAAAACTAGACCACTCAGTCAAATGTCTTAACAAAATCCAAAGCATTTACAAGAAATGAAAAACATGTCGCTAGCACAAAACGAAGAAATACAGAGGCTAAGTCTCACCTTCGCCACTATGTGTCTACTCCTCTACTCGATCTCGCTCCTCCACCCCGTCTCGCTCTCCAACATTTTCACCTTGCACCTCACCCTCGATACCCATGCAAACCTCCCTCTCTCGCCAGCTCAGCCCGATACATGTTCCGGTACAGCCTGCTCCCTTATCATGATCCCAGCACCTCGACCACCACTTGCAGCACTGGCTTGGAATCTCGCTGCCTTCTTGGCCTGCATATCCCATACCATCTTCTCCTGGTCCATTCAACCCGCAGCGATACCATCTCGGATGGAGTGCAAGGCCCCATCTGAGAAGGCCTTGTTCATCTTCTCCTGAAAATGGGCTAATCGGAGATAGAGATCCACAGCCTTGTTCGCACCATCCCGCTTAGCCTTCTGAAGTTTTTCAAAATGTGTCTCGGCAGCGGTACGCAAGTGAATACAGTCCTTGGCAAAGCAACTGGCTCGAGTCTACTGCTCAGCTAACTCCTTCCTTAGTCTGTCCATCTTTGCCTCCTTCTCGCCAGCCTCGAGCTCAAAGTCTCGTAAACGATCAACTTCTCTTTGCAGAGTACCAACCTGCCCCTCCAATTCCACCACACGACAGGGGAAGGGAGCCAAACTCTCTAGAGAAGTTGTGCGAAGCTCCAACTAGGCATCGCAATCCCAGACTTTCCTTTCCAACTCTTGTAGGACCTCCTTAGCCTCGCTAATCCGAGCCTTAACCTGATCCACCGCCTTCAAGCCATCCTCCACCCATTTTGCAGCCTCCCGGTCAGATCCAAGTTGGCCTCCCTCAGCGGAGCGATGACACCCTCGGCCTCTTGGCAACGAGCCTCCTCCATGGCAAATGATCGCTCCAGCTCCATCCTCTTCGCGATCCCTTCATCAATTACTCGCCTCATATCCACGTATTCCACCTAGCCTCGGTCCACTACACTCGGAAGCTCAAACGCCCGCTCCCTCTTGGCATTCAGCTCCCCCTGCAGCCGGGCTATCTCCCAATCAAATTGAGCTACCAACTCTCCAGAGGCATGGTAATTCATATTCACAGACTACATCGCACACCAATGTTAGTATACCCATGCGAAAGAAATAAGGAACGAATGAGAAAACACATAACGATACATACCCTCATCAACCTCTCCTGAGCCTCCCGATACCCCAGGCATGGGTCTTCAGCATTCACGCGACTGCGGTCGCAATGACAGTTCCGCAAGCCGGAAACCATATGAAGGATGGCACCATCAGTAATTCCAATCTCTCCCAGGGTGCACGCCAGACCCCCGGCAACCTTATCTCAAGAACCTTGCGAGCCCCAACTCAAGGTTTTAAATATTGATATCTTTATATGTATCGGTACTTTGAAAAATGGAGATATCCGAAATATCGGGGATACAGAGTAACAAAATATCATTTTTGAAAATAATCAATTTATTAGAAATTTAGAACTACATATAAATACATATGAATGTCAACTTCATCTACATCCAAAAAGAGACTCTAGGCGGTTGAAAAGTTGCTCGCTAGTCTACGAAAAGGCAATAATCAGACCAAGACATATGACCCATATAGTGCAAATTGTAGTGATGAACATGATAGTTATAGATCTCTTTAGAGCTGCCGACTGTTTCCCCTATAAGGGGATAATAAGGATGTATCCATAAGCATCATAACCAAATTGATTGTTGCCTTCATGAGATTCATTTGAGATCTCACTGCGCTCTGTGCCTAAACCGATAGAGTAAAAACTTGAGGCAATTGAAGAAACATCAGATGAGGTACTTTGATCATCAGTTGAACCTTTATGGCTTTATCTTCTTTCTATTATTCAACTACAGACTTACAAACTACATACAAAGTTACAGACATAGTCACAGACTACACAGTACCAAATCTCTCCTCACACATATTTGCATTTAGACTTTTAGAGAATTACTTCTCACCCAAAATCGCCTTGAGGGTATTTCTCCTCACCTAGATTCGCCTTGAGGAGATTTTTTTTTCCTCACCTAGATTGGCCTTGAGGGGATTTTCTACTCACCTAGATTCACCTTCACCTTGAGGGGATTTATCCTCACTCAGATTTGCCTTTAGGAGATCTCTCTTCACACAAATTTTCATTTAGAGAATTACTTAGTTTTTTTTTTTTTTACCTCAAATTTTACAGATATTTCTTCACTTTATCGGGGATATATCGCAAATATCTAATATATCGGGGATATTTGTCGATGTTGGAGAAATTTCGCAGAAACGGTAAAAAATAAGATATTTACCCCCTACATATATCAGTCCGTCGAAAAAAAGAGACATCGGGGGAGATATCGAAAATATCACATATATTTAAAACCTTGCCCCCACTTGTAGATCTCGAGCGCGACACATTATTAACCCGAGACCTCTTGCTACCACGAGTATCGATGCCAACACCAACTGGGGGACTACGAGACGTAACTGCAAGGCATTCCTTTTCTTCGACCTGACCCCATCCTTACAGGCGCACGTGTCCAACACTCAGATCCCATCCCCCTCGCCATCCTAGCCATGGGTCCCCTTCTCGGTAACCTAGGAAACCCCAACCACGTCCTTTACAGACTCGGGTTGCACCTCAAGAGCTTCGACAGCCAGACTTGTCTCTCCCACGGCCTGGCTGGTCACCTCCGCCTCCCCACTGTCAACAATGATGACCTCCCGCAAGATCGGAGCACCAACGTCCTTGCCAAAGACAGCATCTAGCTGTTCCAACACTGCGTCTTGCACCAAAAGAGCACGGGCGCTGGTATCGCTTTGACGCCGCTCTACCTCTTCCAACAACTCCTCAACGGAGATCTCCACTTTAACCGTCAGTTCCAAGACCCGAGCCACATCACCAAGATCCACCCCTCCTGCCGAGACCAGGGGGGACTGTCTCTCCACCTCTCTAGTCTCAGGGGATTGGTGCCCACCAACATGAACTTGAGGGCGGTCGCCCACTTCACCCACGTACATTGGTGGCCCCTGGGGATTTTGCGCCGGTTCAAGAGCATCTTGAGCCTCATGCCCTTCGACACCGGCCTCTTCCTCAGCTCGCTGGTTGAGTTATTCTAGAACAGTATCGGGAAACCTCATATACACCTCGTCTGGCAACAGCATGTTCACCCGATGATCAGTTACGAGCACATTATCTAGTATATCAACATCAACCCACCTCGCTGTCTCCGATTCTCGCAACAACCCCTCAATAATGGTAACGGAATTGACATCGGCATACTGGGCGTCGCTCTTACTAGGAGCGTCGTTCGGCATCTCTGCTACAAAATAGAACGTGCAATGTTAGCGCAGCCACAACACAGCATACGATCAAACACTAAACAAAAAGAGAGCAACCCCTCACCCAGACGCCTCCCTAAACTAAACCTCTCGTAAATCGGGAGCCTACACAAGCGATAGAACCCCCTCGCCCCTTGGGAAATGCACCCATCGCCCTCGCCACACGCCTCTGCTCCAACGTGGTCAAATCAACCTCATGCCTCACTATAATGCAAAGACACGCTATTAGTATACACCAAAGGCAAAACCCACCAAAAATGCAATCACGATACTCACAGATGAGTTGGAAGAGGGTCGGGGCCCGATGCACCATATCTGGGTTCTACCACCGGCCTCCTACCAAGCATGGCCTTCCCCGCCAGCGAGCATAAATGTTTGACGGCAGGTCTTCAATAATAGTGCTGCTGCGCGCCCTAAAATTTACACATCCGTTATCGCCAGCTTTCATCTAGTACTGCATCTTGAACATCGAATTAAACTGACCAATGCTGGGACATAACAATTAAGCTAAGTTTCCATAGCAGCAACACTCCCATTATTTGCCTCAACACGTTGGGTGATAGCTGCCCTATCGATATATTCAGGCAGGACAGCAGATACTGCAGCTCTTCTGGTATCGGAAACATCAACCCACACTTGAGCTGATATTCGTAAAAGCATGCGTACCCCACCTCGGGGTGGCTAAAAGTTTCACCATCCCTCAAAGGGCGCAACAAGATGTTGTCTGGAATCGTCCGAGTGGTCCTTATCTCGGCAATCTGCTCCTTCATCATACTCGAACAGGGTCGATCAATAGGCATATCGCCAAGGAGCAACTGCGCCCCCGTGCCGAACACGGCACCTCCAATACTTCAACATCCTCCACATCAGGAATATCGGGAACCATAGGTTGCCCAACCCTACTCAGAACTCCACGAGATGAACCCTCACCGCTTCCTCAGGAAGCACCCTCACCACCTCCTCGGGAACTACCCACGGCACCCCAATGGTTAACACCTTCGCCACGACCGCAAGGACCACCTTCGCCACCCCCGCGAGAGGCGCCGACACCACCACGAAAAGCTCCTTCCCATCCACGAGAGGAATCCTCTTGCCTACCGTGACTACGATTCTCCGGCGCCATACAACGAACAATGCAAATAACTAGTCAGTCGTTTTTATCTATTGCTTCCTCGACACTCTCCAGCAAAATTTCAAATCTTCACAACCTACCTGGAGCAACAACAACAAGCTCAACTCAACCCGAAATTCGACCTCTCCAAAATCTCGCAGACCTAACGCAACCCAGAACCCACCAGTGAATCTCACTCCATGAATATGACCCCTTAACAAGACCCATGCACACCAATACCCCCAGATGAACCCAGAAAGGTCAAGAGACGGCGTACCTATTCACTCCTCCGATCAAAACACAAAGACAACAACGCCCACAACACGAAAATTCCAACCACTTCACAAAAAGTTCCCAGATTTCGGCACACCAACGGCCCCAACTTCACCCAGTTCTTATCTCAATCTCCAACACGAACGTAGGAATAGTAACCATCTCCATATCTCTCCTCTATCCTTATATAAGGACCTCGAGAACACCGGGATCGTTAGACGTACAAGGACGACGACCCCAGATCTCACCACGTGTCTGACATCCCTGAAAGTTACAGAGGTCATGCGTCGTCGCCTCGGCTCCTCACCACTACACCATTATTACACGTTACGGACTCCAGTACACCGGTCTTCCCGCACACCAAAACAAATAACATCACCACACGTGTCACAGGGGCATAACCTATGCGCCAAAAGAAGCATGCAACCCCACCACCGATTAATGAAAGCTACACAACACCAAATGCCAACACGACCTACTCACCCCAGCCAAGACTCCTCTTAAGTCGGGACTTGGGGGACTGGGGTAATCACTGTACGGAAGCCACATATCATAATCTCGCCTTGAACTTCCGATACTTTTACCAAAGACAAACTCCCCACCCAAGAGGACTCTTGACCGGGGACTTGGGGGACTTGTTGGTATGCACATACCTTCTAGGCACAAGTATCAGAAGCACAAGACTCGTATCGCCTATACATAAGCGAGGTAAACTCCCAGCCGAGGGTCCTGATACCCCTCCGGGCGATATCAGGAAACCTGAGCGTCCCACACTGAAAGAAACGAAACCAAGCTCCCACAAATCTCCTACATTAAGGTCATCTCCAACAACTCAAAGAGGTAACTATTTACTATCACTTTCCATTATCATTATCTTATACGATACTAACTTAGGCATCGGAGCGTTGAAGGCAGGCACACCAGGTCTTCCCTCTAACCTTCGTCCGTTTTGCAGATAAGTGAGACTGATAGCAATAGTAACGAACCGATACATCCTGTGTTCAGCTGGATCAGACTCCTCTCGAGACAACTGAAATAGACATGATGCCAATGAATGTCTAGAAAAAAATTAAAAAAACACACAAAAGCTCTATTTGAAGATTACAAGCTTATCGTAGAAACATCAAATATAAAAGGCTACGAAGTAGCTTATTCTGATGAGGAAGACAATAGGTCAATTTATTCTGCCTGGTCTAAAGAAGAAGAATCTTCATCAGATTTTGAAAGAGATTCTGAAATAGAATATCTAGAATCCAGACATATGAATATTCTTAAAGTAAAAAATTGGGAAGAAGTAACACAGGAGAAATGATGTCTTCATATTAGGTTAACCCTTGTACATTCGTCTGTGACTACTGTCTATGTCATGAGAAGAATGGTTTCCCTATGTTTTGTGAAAAATAAAAAATGACTAATTACACGCATTTTTGTGTATGTAAATATACCTAAAACACTATAAATAAGTTAATCATCAAATTAATTATTATGTAATTAATTTATTTTTATTTATTTTGTAGTAAATAAGCATAGTTGTGAATTTCAGAAGAAGTTGTGCAAAAAATGGAGCTAATTGGAGTTTCGGACAAAAGAACGAATTGTCGACATGGTCAATTATGGTCAATGCAAGCTAGAGAGCAAAATCCGACTAGTCCCTTGACAATATATATGGAAATATTCGAGTTGTGGGAAGTGGGAAGGAAAGAAAAATAGAAAAGAAGAAGAGAAAGAAATGCAGCATCATTCATTAATTAAGTGAGCAATTAACTTAATTAATAAATGAAACAAAACACTAGCAGCATAATTGCTTAATTATGAATCCTAAAACCCACGTGCACTTTCTTTCTTCTTTCTTTAACCATTCCAGCTTTTTCTCTTCTTAGCCACGCAGCCACCACCACTTTCCAAACCACACTTTTCCTCTTTCTCACGAAATGTACCCAGCCGTCAAAAATAAATCAATCTCTCCTCTCTCTTTCTTGAACGGCCACCATTCCCTATTCTTCTCACCCAACAGCCGCAACACACAGACCCTAGACCCAATTCTATTCCCTTTTTCTAACATAGCCGCACACTCTCTCCTCTTCCCTTCTTCATTTTTAATTTCATCTTTTGGGATTGGACACTCAAGGCTTCAAGGGAATCATCATCAAGAGCACACATCTTGTTTTAGGTAATTGAGTGAAGAAATTGCTTGATTCATACTAGCTCATAGCTAAGCTAACTCTCCCCTCTCTTCCTTATTATCTAATTCATAATTTTTGTGTACTTTTGTTGATGAATTCTTATATGGGTAGTGAGTAGTTCAAATTGGGGGTTAGGATTGTGAAGCCATAACTCATCTTGTATAAATGTTGATGCTTTAATTTTAATAAATGCATTTCCCTTTGTGTATGCTTTAAATCCGAATTTATTGGTCCTTAGAAGCATGCTTCTAGGCTTTGTCTCACCATTTGAAATTATGTTGTGGGCAATTGTGATGATTAGATTGATAAATTGACAACTTATTAGTCTATGGCGTCTAGGATTGAAGTGTGGTAACCATTAGCTAGCTTAATTGTAGCTAAGCTTGCTTTGGTCTCTATTAACTTGCTCTCTAGGCCTCTAATTTTAGATATTGCAGCCTTAACCGGCGTATTGCCTAAGTTAGAGAGTTGATTGTGGCCCTAACCGGTATAATCAATACACTGAAAGAATAATTGGTTTAGTAACCTTGACCGGTACTAGATACGGGACTTAACACATATAAGAAATGCATGCATTTGTGAAATTGACATCAATATTTGCAAGATAGTGTGAATCACCCAACACTCCCATACTTCCATCACTTGAAAACCCAATTTAATTTTCTAGTTTATTAGTTAGTTTAATTTTTCATTTTTGTTTGCGGTCAATTTAGTTAATTCCTAATTCAAACTTTCCTATAAATTTTGACTCATTATCCACCTTGAGGCTACAAGTTAGTAGCTTTGATTAGGCTTAGTGTGAGCTAAACCGAGCATTGCTAAGGCTTGGTGCCTTGATTGTTTATAGTTTTTATTTTATTTTATATTTTTATTGTATGCTTTTAGTAGTCTAAACGTCGATTACCTCGATTAGGTCCAACGCCTAATCCCCGAGGTACGATAATCAAGGTTCAAATATTTTCCTTACATGACAATAATAAGTGCGCTTGCGTAAAATATGTATCAAGTCAATGACTTATCACAAAGAATGCTTCATAACTGAAGCAAGAAGAAAAATGAAAAATGGCTCTATAAGCCAGCTGGTAGAACAGGAATATGACGAATATTTCTGTAAACAAAAAGAAAGAAATTCAGAAGTCTTAATTCAAAAAACTACTAAAGAAACTGAAGAAATTGCTCTATCTTCTCCAAAAATAAAATAAAAGATATATGGAGATATAGAACTGGTTGAACCAGAAAATAATCCCGAAGAATGTAAACCATGCATACCACAAGAACAAGCTCAAGAAGAGCTTCAATAATCAAAAAACATTTCTATAAGCAGATACAGCAACTATATAAAGATTGGATTATAATTCTCTGATCACAGAAAATGACATCTACATGCCTTTGTAGATAATGGATCAGATTTTACCATTGCAAAAAGATTTGCAATTCCAGAAGAACTCTGGAAAGAAGATAATAAAAGAATAGATAAGAGTGTGCAATTTGATGAAGCCAAGTTTCCATGAACAAAGTAGCTAAAGATGTTCAAATCACCATTGGTGGAGGAACATTTGCAATCAAATATCTCTGGCAAGCAGAAGGCCAAGGAACAGATTTCCTACTAGGTAATGATTTCATTCTGCAGCAGAGATTTGTTCAAGATGAAGAAGCTATGGGCTTCAAAAAAAGAAGATAGAATGTTTTAGGCAACTAGACTTATACAAGCCAAAAGTATTGTCAGTCCAAACTTTACTACTCAATATCAAAAGTTGCAACGAAATAGTGGTGACTATAAGCCCAGATTTGAACCTGTGCTCCAATACAAAAAACAAGAAGAACTGCTCATTGTAGAATCATCTTAAGAAGAGGAAGAAGAAACTAATGAAGATGAAGAAACTAGTTTCATCCATGAACATAACCTTAAGCACTTCCAAAATAAGCTTGAATCTCAGAAAATCCCTACCCTTGGTAAGATCAAGAATGCTCGAACAAAACATAGATGTTGATCCTAAAAAATTCTTGAAAAAAGACCTAATAGTCTGTGAATTAAGATTACATGACATGAATGCTATATATCATCTTAAAGTCATTCCTCAATACAAAGAGGAAGAAAAAAAAGAATTCAGAAAAGATATAAAAGATCTCCTAAAAAAGAGATTAATACAATCATCAACCAATCCCTCATCATGCTCCAGCATTTTATGTAAGAAAAATATTAGAGGAAAAGCAAGAATGGTGATTGACTATAGAGAAGTCAATAAGAAAACCATTAAAGACGATTACCGGATAGCTCAAGCAAGAGTCTTGATAAATCAGCTTAAAGGAGCTAAGGTCTTTTCAAAATTTGATGCAAAGTCGGGTTTTTTGCAGGTCAAGATGCATCCAGATAGTGTTCCTTTCACTACATTTGGAACACCACAAGGCCATTACGAATGGTTAGTAATGCCCTTTGGCTTTAAACAAGCTGTGATGCCCCAAAAATTCGTATTTATTTTCTGAGAATTTTTCGGAATCTAATTTTTTGTTATTAGACTGTTTCGTGGCTCGTGGAAGGAGCGGAAGTGAAAGTATGACTTTAGGGGGGGAGCAAAGGTTGACTTTTTATACGTTTAGATTATGTAAGAACTTCCTTCACGAAAGTTGTAGAGCGCATCGATACGAGTTCGTGGACATGTGGAACGCGAAAATCAGAGTTCATATGATGAAGTTATGGCCGTCGAAAAAGGTTTCCATTTTGGTTAAATAGGAAAAAAATCAGAAAAAATCAGAGTTTCCAAAACGGGAAACTTTTTCTCTCTCCTCTCTCCCGACCTCAGTTCCGCCCAGCCAACTTCAGCGGCTTCGTTCTCCTCCGTCCGGCCACAATAGGCCGTGATTTTTGTCCCTATTTCTTCGCCTCTGTCCCAACTTCGTCTCCATGAAGTTTCACGGTGTGGGTAGACCTGTGCACGACGCAGCAACTCCGGGAAGATTGGCACCCGAACTGCAAATCGCCCAGATTGGAGATGGCGTTTCCGGCCACCTCAGGCGGTGATTCTTGGGGGCTTTTGAAACCCAGAGGACCTAGATGTTTCCCTCGAAGCGACTTGCAACTATTCAACCTGTGGAGCTCGAATTTTGAAGATTGTGATTCTAGGGTTCTTCGAATTTCTGAACTTGCAAGGTAAATTCCGGCCAAATCGTTTTGATTCAAGCTTTGTGTTAGTTATGGAAGTTTCAATTGGAGTTGAGATGAAGAATTTTGATGTTGGAAGTTTTGTCAAATTTTGACTTTGGTTTGGTGGCGGTGCCGCCACTGTGGTGGTGGTTTCCGGCGGCTTCCGGCCACCTCTGGGGCAGTTTCTGCTCCTCAGTGCGATCTACTCGTCGATACGAGCATTTTGATTTATAGTTTGTAATTTTTGGAAATCGTATGAGCATGTTATGATTTTTTCCAAGTTTTAGGGTTTTCGGTTCGATCGGTTTTCTATCCGTGAGGATTCGGCTGTCCGATTGACTTGTAGTTTTGATATAATGATCGAAGAAGTGTTCCGAAGACGTTGGATGGTCTCGGATGAGGATCCGACTGTTGGATCGTCATATAATTGTGTTTTGTGAATTGTGTTGTATTGAGTGTGACCTTGATGTGATTAGGTGATTGACGAAATTGTGTGAGTGGAGTTTGGACAATTTGGTGCTTATCTTGGTTTTGTGTGAAGACGCAGCAGGATATGGAGGTGAGTAAATCTCACGGTGTTTCGGTTGATAAATTTGTTGTGTTTTAATTTAGTGGATTTAATTGTTAGCATGCAAAATCGTATTTACCGAAACAAATTATTTGTTTTTAAATATATGAACTTGATCGACAACGGTTCATGGGTAAGTTAAAACAATGTTTTAATATGTGATTGATGTAATTGTATGAGTGTAGTGGTATACAATTCATCATGTGTGTGATTGATGTAATTGCATGAGTGTAGCGGTTTACAATTCATCATGTGCGTGATTGATGTAATTGTATGAGTGTAGTGGTATACAATTCATCATGTGTGTGATTGATGTAATTGCATGAGTGTAGCGGTTTACAATTCATCATGTGCGTGATTGATGTAATTGTTACTCTTTTCGGGTATACAATTCATCATGTGTGTGATTGATGTAATTGCATGAGTGTAGCGGTTTACAATTCATCATGTGCGTGATTGATGTAATTGTATGAGTGTAGTGGTATACAATTCATCATGTGTGTGATTGATGTAATTGTATGAGGTATTGTTTGTTTTAATGTAAATTCCTGAACTAAACTCTATGCAGGGATTTATATGATTTCTATTGTTTGTTTTTAGGTAATCTCCTAAACTAAGTTATATGCAGGAATTGCCACTTTTTGTATTGTTTGTTTTAATGTAAATTCCTGAACTAAACTCTATGCAGGGATTTATATGATTTCTATTGTTTGTTTTTAGGTAATCTCCTAAACTAAGTTATATGCAGGAATTGCCACTTTTTGTATTGTTTGTTTTAATGTAAATTCCTGAACTAAACTCTATGCAGGGATTTATATGATTTCTATTGTTTGTTTTTAGGTAATCTCCTAAACTAAGTTATATGCAGGAATTGCCACTTTTTGTATTGTTTGTTTTAATGTAAATTCCTGAACTAAACTCTATGCAGGGATTTATATGATTTCTTTTGTTTGTTTTCATGTGATCTCCTGAACTAAGTTTCTATGCAGAGATTACTGATTTTGCTTAATTCTTATTGTGGGTACAGTTGTGGGTTGTGATCTGTAATGATTGGGAAATGAGTTGTGAGGTCATCGTTTTGACAAATGCTTTATGTTGAGGGGAAGTGAATGTGATTTTTCGTTGAGATGATATGATATGATATGAACTTGATGTTTGGTTGTGTTTTGTGAAATTAATTATTGTTGCTTTAATTCATCTCACGAATTGAGAAATTATAAGCATGAGTGACGTGAGTCATTTTATTTGAGTTTACTCATACGGGCTGAAAGGCTTACCGGGTTTGTTGTTTACATTCCCGGTGCACTATTCTATGGTGTAGGGGTTATTGTGCAGGTTAGAATATCAGGTGATCGTTATCGAAGCTGAGGTGGACTTTCCGTCACGTGGGTGTAGAAGGGCGCTTATACTTGTAGTCTTCCGCTGTGTAGTGAGTTGGTGAGAGTGGTTACAAGTTGAATTGATATTCAGTTTAATTTGTAAACTATTGTAATGTAATATGTGACTCTAAAGAACGAGTCGGTATTGACATTGTGAGTTCAGTTTGGTTGTTGCTTAGTTTATTTGAAAAATTTTCTAAGAGTCTTCTTGTGATTGTTTGTTCTTGCGTTTCGGATTTGAATTCCTTTATTCAAAATTCGGGGCGTGACACAAGCCCCTTTAATCTTCCAAAGAAAGATGGATGACATCTTCAAACCTGTTGTTGAATTATGTGTCACCTATATTGATGACATTCTCGTCTTCTCCAAAAACAGAGAAAAACATATGAAACGCCTTTACGAGGTTGTTAAATTAATAATTTAGCATGGAATCATCTTAAGAGAAAAGAAATCTTCTTTATCTTGGATGAAGTTGATTTTGTTGGTATAAATATCAAGAATGGAGTAATAAAACTTCAATCTCACATCCTTGAGAAGATCTGGAAATTTCTAGATAAAATCTATGATGCTAAAAGTCTAGAAAGATTCCTTGAAGTCATTAACTATGGGAGAGATTTTATTCCTAAAATCTCAGGATTAACAGCAATGTTATCTCTTAAAACAAGTTCCAAAAGAAAATGAAACTTCATAGAAGATGATAAAAAATTGTGAAGCAGATAAAAGCCCTCTGCAAAAACCTCCCTCCTCTCCAACAACTAGAAGAGAATGATGAAATCATACTCTAAACTAATGCTACTGATAATTACTAGTTCGGTATTGTTCTGGCAAAAACCACCTGGAACGAATATTGAAAAGATCTATAAATTTTGAAGCGACAAGTTTAGCCCTGCAAAACAAAATTATCCTACAGGAGAAAAAGAAATCTTGGCTGTCAAGAAAAAAATTTAAAATTCTCCAACTTTTCTAGGAAAACCTTTTACTGTACGCACCGATTGTGTTAGAGTAAAAAATTTCAAAAATTTTAAACTTGATAAACTGCTAATAGAGGAAGATTAGCATATTGGCAATTATTTCTTAACCAATATTATTATAATTGAAATGCCCCGGTCCCGAAATTTAGACTAAAGCATTATTACTAGCAGAACATAAATGAAGTACAATGGTTTCACAATTCTCTTTCAGATAACAGCACAAAGGTAAAATTAATTCTTTACCGAGTAACTTCCATACAAAATATGATCAACCCAATGATTGATAATCTTTTCGGCTACAACACATAATTATACAATGTAATAATATTGCACACCCATTAGCTATGTCATGGTTATCAAAGCCTTGGACTACCTAAGCCCGATATACTATTAATAGGCTTGGCTATTCAAGCCTAGGGCTACCTTAGCCCAATGTATTACCATAATAATAATGGACGACCATTGCACGTCTTTTAGCTATGTCTTTGACTTTCAAAGCCCGATCATCATGCCATTAGCCATAGGCACATCATATATAATCTGCACAATGTCAACACCGCCCTCTGTTTAGCTAGAGGGTTCTCATGATACTACAAATGACTCCAATGCTCCTACAAGATAACTCATGAACCAAATATCCAGAAATATTTATCAATGATATCGTTGGATATACAAGTAGACTTCACAATATAAAATATGCAACCTAACCGAAACTCCGAAAGCAATGACATAATATCAAAGTCCGATTAATTGTTGTTAATCCAAAGTAGAATAACCATGAGATCAATAAAAGCAAATGTTTGCTTAATATAATAGCCATCCACAGAGGCCTTTACATTCCAATCGAAAACCAGCAAGTTATAAATTGTATCCCAAACATGTCAAATGTGGAACGACATCTAATTGAAATAATAGAACCAGAATCAAACAATTTCGCCATTAACAATCTACATCCAAAGCTAGACAAATAAAAAAGAAACCAAAACTCAAACCAGAACCTTAGTTCTGTAGAGAATTCCATTTCTTGTAATAATACCTTTACGGAGTTCCATCTTCTTTTCAATTAGTTATATCAAACAAAAAGAACCATCAGCTCCTTTCCTTTCTTCTCTTTTTCTTTCTTGTCCCGGCCTTTTTTGTGTTGATCTTCTTTCTCTCTCGCCCTTCCTCCCTTCCCCTTCCTTCTTCTCCTTTTCTCTTCTTTCCAGACCTCCCTCTCCCCCTTTTTTTTCTTTTCTTTTCTTTTTTTTCCTCCCCCTTTTCCACTCTCTTCCCCCGTCCTTATCTCTCCCACCCCTTTCTTG